>CAUJNA010003529.1:172533-228163 GCA_963377175.1 Effrenium voratum | reverse complement strand
TGTTCCAAATATAAACTCTTCCAATTGTTAGAAAAGTTCAGCGAAGGAAGAAAACAATGTAACGTATGCTTGGAAAGTAAACGACGGTATAGAGAAGTACACAAAGAAGAAATACAAGAGAAGGCAAAGGTTTATTATGAACAAAACAAGGACTACTACAAAACATATCAACAACAATATTACCAAACCTTAATTGAATGTGTTATATGTAATCGTCACTATCATCAAGGCAAGCGAAAGCAACACGAAGAAACAATCTTTCATCAACATAACCTCAAACTCAGACAATAATATGAAGAATTAGCCAAATACACCAACACCCCAGAACATTTAACTACTAAAATACCAACCCTTTTTCAAATGAACAAAATGTCACTCCCCAGACCAACAATGAACAAGGCGACAATTTACCCAAATGACCACCTTAACGAAAACGATGAATAGACTCCCCAAAAACACCCTTTAAAAAACGAACAAGGTGGTCAACAGTTTTGAAACAGATGGAAAAACCAGAACAGGCAAGCAACCATCAACACCCCACCCCTCAGAATCACCTCTTCTTCCATTTTTTGGGGGCAGCCCCCTTCCATGATGTTCGAAAAAGTGATGATTCAACTAGGGGTGCATTTCAATCTCGGTACAAATCTCAAAAGTCGCGGGGGGGCTGGGGGGGGAGGGGGCTGTCGTACCTACATACCGACATACCTACATACCTACATACCTATACACCTACATACCTACATACCTACATACCTACATACCTACATACCTACATACCTACAGACCTACATACCTACATACATACATACATTACATACATACATACATACATACATTACATACATACATACATACATACATACATACATACATTACATTACATTACATTACATTACATTATGTTACATTACATTACATTACAGTACATTACCCTACATTACATTACATTACATTACATTACATTAATATATACATACATACATACATACATACATACATACATACATACATACATACTTACTCACATTACATACACACATACACACATACACACATACACACATACATACATACATACATACATACATACATACATACATACATACATACATACATACATACAAATTATACATATATTCATACATACATACATACATACATACATACATACATACATACATACATACATACATACATACATACATACATACATACATACATACATACATACATTACATACATACATACATACATACATACATACATACATACATACATACATATATACATTACATACATACATACATACATACATACATACATACATACATACATTACATACATTACATACATACATTACATACATACATACATACATACATACATTTACATTTACATACTTTACAATTACATTGCATACATAATTTTTAATACATACATACATACATACATACATACATACATTAATTACATTACATTACATTACATTACATTACATTACATTACATTACATTACATTACTTTACATTACATTACATTACATTACATTACATTACATTACATTACATTACATACATACATACATTACATACATTACATACATACATACATACATACATACATACATACATACATACATACATACATACATACATACATACATTACATACATTACAAACATTACATACATACATACATACATACATACATACATACATACATACATACATACATACATACATACATACATACATACATACATACATACATACATACATACATACATACATACATACATACATACATACATACATACATACATACTGCAGATCTTGGCATTCTCGAGCATGATTTTGTCATTGCAGCCATAGGCATTAGGCTTTGGTAAGTGAGCCATTTTTGCTTGAGGTTGCATGAGTGGACATGTCTTGCGAGTTGACATGTCCACCTTGAGGAAGTTGGAGTGGCGTGCCTATTTTGGCTCAAGCCACATGCGCACGGTGAATGAGTGCGCTGCCTGTGAAAACAACGAGCCGCTTCGCGGGTGAGCCAGAGAGTCGGGACACGGGTGAGACGTGGATTCTGGGTTAGTCCTTGGTTAGGATTAACGCCTCTCACAGTTGGGGGCTGTTCTGGGAAATCTGAACTCCCTGACCCTTGTAAGCACACCGCGGTAAAAGGCTTGTGTGGGCAGCCTCTACTGAAGGATGAGCCAGGAAGTTTCAGGCGAAGAACTTGGTGTCACTCTGCTTGACTGCATCAGAGATGGAAGGGTACCAAGGCCTGAGGAAATGAGCTTCCCGGCTTGGCAGCGCTGGAGGAAGCGTGAAGGTCGTCGACCGACCCGCCGGCAGGATGGCCGCGGAATGTCTACGGTCGAAGAAGTAGCTCTTTGGAGAGCCGTGACGGCGGAGCTAGATGGGGAAGACCGAATTGAGGACCTTGAAGAAGAAGAAGAACAAGATGAAGAAGAAGAGCCGGAAGCCAGACCAAGGCTGAGGCCGATCCCAGCTCTTATGGGGCCAGCAGAGCCTGACGATGGGACTCGGCCGTCGCCGCGACCAGTGGGGTTTGCGGGCGAGGCCCCGGGTGAGCAAGCCCGGCCGGCTATCAGAGATGAAGGTGGAAGAGGGGAGGAGAAGGGCAGAGCTAGCCCGGCTCCCTCTCGGTGTCTCCATGTCGGAGATGCAAAGGAAGCTGTTCGCACTTCATGATCCGAGGTATGAGAGCCTCGCGGCCTATCGGGCGCGGGCCGAACGGATCTCCCATGCGTTAGAAGTGCTGGGACAAGAAGTGGGACCGGCTGACCTGCGGTCAGTCATCATGAAGGCAGAGTTGATACAAGAAGGATACGAAGCTCTGGGTGACTTTGACCCTAGGACCATGGTTGGTCACTTGAGGGAACAGTTCGGGTCGCGATCGCGGAGTTGATCCAGGACTTGGGAGGCCGAGTGAGTACGGCTCCTGACAAAGTGTTCTCTACTCCATCCGACGAGCTCCATGATGACTAGAGGTTCGAAGCGGAGCCGTGAACCCACCGATGGAGACGAAGGCGTTGTAGCCTTGAGATCCAAGATGGTGGCAATGCAGATGGAGCTGGAGTCCCTGAAGAAGGACAAGGACAAGGACAGGGCGGCCTCAGAGGCGTCCTCTCCTGAGAAAGAGCTCGCGAACGCGCTGGAGCATCAAACAGCGGCCTTGATGAAGGCGCTGGAGGGCCGTAATCAATCGAAAGTTATGTCGGTAAAAACAGACTTGCAATGGCCCACGCTTGGGGACGAAAGGAGCGACTCTAAGGACGTGTCCGAGTTCTACGACCATTTCGAGGACAACTGTGGTCTCGCGAACTCCTGCAAGGGCATGAACTATCGGGAGATGCTGCTTGCGCTGAGATCTCGGTGCAGGGGGTCCCGCCTCAAGACGTTCACGAACCTCTATAAGTCGGCCTACCGAGCCGGCGAGATAGAGAAGGACCCGGAAAAGGTGTACAAGCGGATCAAGGCGAAGCATCTCATGTTCTCGGAGAGCCCGGAGGAAAGGGAGATACGAGTTGACGCAGAGCACGTAGCTTTGGCGAAAGGGAAGATGACAGGGCACCAGTTCGAACCGCTTTTTGAGGCGAGCGTCACGGAGCTGGAGACAGTTGGCCTGGGTAAGAGTAAGAGGGAGCTGTACCTGTCGTATCTTCGCAAGATGCCTGCGCACCTGCAGAAAGAGATCCGGAGTGACAAGAGGTTGTGGGCTGGTGAGACCCAGCTGAGAGGACCTCAGACATGGGAGGAGGCTCATCGAGTGGTTCTGGAGGTCGAGCAGCGAGAAGCCACTCATCGGGCGACTGCGAATGCTGTCTACTCCACGGAGACGGAGAGGCAACAGCAACCTCCGAAGAAGGAGCCAAAGAAACCGAAGGCCAAAGGCGCCGAAGCAGCAGGTTTTGGCGGTCACAGAAGGCACGAACGGCAAGAAGCTGTGTTTCCACTACAGGGATCATGGAACCTGTCCGTGGGGAGACAAGCGCCACTACTCCCACGACAAGGAGCTTCGGAAAAAGGCGCTGGCGGAGAAGAAGCAGCACGCGGAGAGCGGATCAGTTCTCGCGGTTAAGGGCGAAGGAAAGGGCAAGGGGGACCAGAAAGGGAAAGGTAAGGGAACCGGAAAAGGAAAAGGAGATTCTAAAGGGAAGAGCGGTTCCAAGGGCAAGTATGATGGAAAGAGTAAGAAGGAAGTCCTCTGCCCTTTCTTCCGGAAGAACGGCGCCTGCAAGAAGGGGTCCGGGTGCGATATGCTGCACGCGCTCGTGATCGGCGAAGAGACCGGAAGGACGCAAGGAGTCGCGACTCAGCAGTCTTTGGCAATGGGGCCGAAGCCGGATGCGAGCTCCCTGATCAACCCGTTCGCTGCACTTAGCGTGACGATCGGAGAGTACAGTAACTCAGAAGTGATCTCTGGCGGAGTGTTGAAGACGTCGCCGAGCAACGGTGGCGGAGGTCCAGGGATCGCGGAGCTTGACGATCTGCCGAAGGATTGGTGGGAGGTCGTCCAGAACGAGTCCGGAGGGTACCAGTACCGGACCGTGGTGAAGATCCTGGGGAAGCAGGTGGAACGATGGAGGTGCCGGTGCCAATCACATCACGGAGGAGCTGGTGGTCAGCATGGTTGAGCACGCGCGGAAGAAAGGAGTCCAGCCCGACAGCAAGGACTACCCGATCCTCAGGTTCGAGAAGTGGGTCTTCCCTGAGTTTGTGCATGGCATTGCATCGGGCAAGCCAGTGCCTTTGAAGGGGAGCGTGGTCCTCCGAGCTAGGCTGGAAGGACCGACACCGGAGGCGTCGAAGGACGGACCAGAGCTGTTCATCCGGTGTAAAATCGCAGCGAAAGGCTGCTCAGATTGGCACGGAATCATACTCGGAGGCCGAGCCCTCGATTGCGAGGCGAGAGGCGGCTTGGGCTTCAGGCCGGGACCGGGGTTTCACTTCCTTGATACCGTGGGAGTGAAGATGCCTCGCTGCGAAGATCACAGCAAGGGAAGGCACGACAGAGCTTACCCGTTCTCGGTGGCCTCTTCCCTTGATGATCATTCGGCTCTTCCGAGGGATGGTGCGCCCAAGGGACCTCTTGGTCGCGGCCTGCGGTGAGCCAGTTGAGCTCTTCCCTGGTGATGGAGTGCTCATCCCGGTCGATCGGGTCCGAGAAGGGCTCGATGTGGATGATTAGGGAAGATCATGCGAGGCGATCTTGCCCATTGGTGACTCGGTCGAAGCAGTGCCAGGCATTTGGCCTACCGGAAGCCAAGAAGGTATGGTCTTGATAGCCGCGAAGTATGAACCGGTCGTGATTGAGGCCGGTGAGACGGTTGCGGAAGTGCGCAGAGGGCGCATCGCGGCCAGTGAGTGCACGCGCTGCCACATGTGGGATTCGAAGTTTCAGGACAGCTGCCACTTTGAAGATGACAGCTGCAGTTCCTGTGGGACCGGCATTTTGCGGCCGGACTCGTGCAGTCAATGCGGAAGTGAAGAAGTCCGACAAGTGCGTTTGCAGGGATGCGAAGAGTGCATCGCGACGGACTTGAATAAGGAAGGAGCGGCTCGGGAGGATGAGGAAGTACTCCCGGAGCACGCGTCCGGTATCGGCGCTGCGAGGATTTCGCGGGGAAACGGCCGACCGAGAAGGTGGGGGCTTGGAGCCTTTGCCGCGATGATCTTCTCTGTGGCTTCGTTGATTGGAGTCAACCAGACAATGTCTCGGACGAAAGGGAACCGGGATTTCTGGGAGTACGATGCTACCGAGAGGACGTGGGCTAGGAAGCACCTGGTCCCGAGACGGGCTTTGTACTCGCCGATTGGTGCGTTCGATTGCCCCTTTAACGTTGGAGAAGCCCGAGGTAAGCGGATTACCCGGTTTGAGTGCGAGGGCAGCCCTGAGGGAGTCCTGGAGGATGACTGGAGGACTGTCGAAGATCCGAACAGAGACTTGGGGAAGCCTTGGGTAGGCACGACGTACTTCTTCATGAACAGAGGAGAAGCGGAAGGAAGTGGCGCGATTGACACGCGAAGGACTCCGGTCTACCACATCGTCGAAGTGCCAGGAGAAATCGAGAGAATGGGGGAGATGACCCCTACGGACTCCTACTATGAGCAGTTGCATGGACATTTGAGGAAGAAATATCCGAAGGCCGACCCTCATTTGCTTGACCACTTGATTGCTCTAGAGGCGTTCTTGGACAAGTCGATCGTCTTTGGCTTCAGCTATGGTCTGTCAAAGGCTGAAATTGCGGTCATGCAAGGAAAGCTTTTGGGACATCACCTCTCCCGTGGCGGTGTCAAGGCCGATCCGGAGAGGAGCCAGGCGGTGAGGGATTTCCCGCCTTTACGTGAAAAACTGCACATTCAACAGTTTCTGGGATGCGGAAATTGGTTGAGAGCGTATTTGCCCGTGGAGTACGGTCATGCTGCGAAGATCCTGAATGCCTATCAGAAGCCGGGTGCAATCTTTCCGGAAGGGCTTGGGATCAGCGAATACGGATGGGTGCAAAGCTGTGAAGGCCATCAAGCGGATGATGACGGAGCAGATTGAGCTCTCGATCTTTGATGAGGCGACCGCCATAACCGGTGAATGTCCGTTGGAACAGATCGCCGACGCGTCTGGGATCGCGGTCGGAGGTACAGTACTCCAGATGAGTAGGGATCGGACTAAGATGAAGGTCCTCCTCACTCACAGTAAGAGCCTAACACCTCCTCAACAGGCGTGGCCTCCTCTCATCCAAGAAGCGTTTGCGCAGCTTGAAGTGAAGCGTGCTTCGAGGAAAGTCCCAGGGACGATCCGGGCCATCTGTTGGACGGACCATGCGAATCTGACCAGAGCTCAAGGGTCGGACATCGGAGGAGATGTGAAACTTCTCAGATGGGTGGCCGAGATCATAGCGGATGGTTCGGAGATTCGGTCGCTAGCAGGCCGTACAGCCAAGTTGGGCGATGGATTCAGCAGGAATCCGAAAGGACGTGATGAGCTCCTGGAACAGAGGACGCTGGACGTGTGCGGGCTCTCCGGGCAGCTCAGAGGATTCGATCTGGATGCCTATCTCTCGGATGAGATGCCGGAGGGACCAGTGCCTTGGGCGGTGGGCGACCACGCCCTCCCAGGTGGGCATGAAGACGTTGCGTACGTCGGTAGCCTTCATGGGCTTGTCGCTGCGAAGCTGAAGATCCTGGTCGCAGTGGACTATGAGAATGACGCTGAGAAAGCGCTTCAACGCGTTTGTGAAGAGTTTAAGATGCCTGAGTGGACGGTGACTGTTCACCCATGCTATGGAGCCTTCGAGGATGACGACGGAGTTTGGGCGCAGTTTGACGGGGCCACCGGTAGGTTGCAAGGAGACCGGAAGGTCAAGAGGGCTAGAGTCGACTTGTTGACTTCTGCCGCCAAGCTGGCCCGGGCCATTGCGGATTACGGGCCGGACTTCGTTGTTGGTTTCGGGCAAGGAGGAATCGTCGCAGGGATTCTGCGGTGGCCTCTGGTTTTGGAAGTGGTTCTGCAGGCTAGGAATCTGCAGAGAAAGGAAGCGCAGGAGATTGCTTGGCGTGGGCTCGAGTGAAAGCCATTTGGGCAGTAGCCCCGCGGTGGTGGAGAACTAAACCTGAAGCCGGCCTCTTGAAAGCGGCCTGCCCGGAGTTGGCTCTGGAGTTTCCAGTGGAGCCGATCAAGGGCTATGCTTCGGTGCCAAAGGGCACCGTGAAGGACCAGGAAGTGAAACAGGTCGTGGAGGTGCTGAGAGTGCCGGAGATTGGGCGGATCAATAGTCAGAATTTGGCTGGTCTGGCCAGGGAGAAGGATAGAGAGATGTGGGAGCACGACGGGCTCTGTGCCTGCGGAAAGCGTACCTACGTTTCAGCCGGTGCCCGACGTGCATCCGACGAGAGGCGCAAGATGCTGTAGTCGAAGCGCAGGAAAGGAAAGAACGCGAAGAACGAGGAGATCTTGAAGAACTGGACGGAGCTACGCTGATAGAAGAAGTCGGAGCGGCATCCAATATGTGCGAACCGGACGGGACTACCGAGGTCGTCGGGATTAAGACAATCCACTCTTGGGGAGGCGGCAGCCTGCCGAAATCTGGATCTGGGGGCGCCAAGTGGACCGTCAAGATGCCAGGCAAGGGCGGAATTCTGATGAAAGGACGCTGGGACAAGGGGCATTCGCCCGAAATCCCTCAGCTGTCCGGTGACCAGGTCGAAAAGTATCCGTACCGGACCGTTGAGCCGGACGGGACTGTATTGACGGTGCAAAACTGTTGCAAGGTCGGTTCTCTGGAGAGCTCTGAACCTGAATGGGCCCTCCAGGGGCTGAATTGGCACTGTCACAGGAGCGTGGTGAACGCTCAGTGCGATTCGGTATGGAAAACCGGAAGCAAGGAGATGAGTGCCAGATTCAACTGCCTGATCGGACTGATCGGAGTTCCCGTAGAGGTCGTGGCATGGAACGACGGCGACGGGCAAACGTCGGTCGGACACAGGCGGGATTTGGTTAGCAAAGGACGCGGCAATGTCCTAGTCGGGTTTCAGCTCAGAAGCCCCGGGAATCACTGGGATCCGTTTGAGCTGGGCAAGAAGATCCGAGTGGAAGAGAGCAGATGTAGGCCGACGATGGTCTTCGTCGTGAAGCCGAGCGAAGGCCCGCGGGGCGTGCTTGCCTACTTCTCCAAAAGGTGGGTGGTGGTTGATTACGCACACCCTGTCGGGCATATCTACAGCTTTGAAGATAGGAGTCGCCTTGCTGAAGAAGCAAAGGCCGCGGCGGGGATGTCGAACTTTGAAGTGACAGGCTGCCTGCGAGCGTCTTGGGTTGAGGCTCAATCCAAGGACCCCTCACTCGCGGAGTCACTCCGGAAGACTCCGGAAGGATACAAGAGGGCTGCAGACGGGATGCTTGAGAAGGAAGTCAGTCTGCCAGGCGGTGCAATGTCCACGGTGCCAATAGTGCCGAATGGAGTCGCTGCTAGCTCTGGAGTTACTTGGCGGAAGACGTGCTACCTCCAGTTCCATTGTGGAGTGTTCGGCGCGCATCGGTCGGCTGAGAAGACATATGCTCTCATGAAACGTGTGGTCTGGTGGGCCACGATGAAAGAAGATATCAACTCCTAGGTAAGAAAGTGCCTGACGTGCTTTAAGGCGAGGTCGAGGGCGATTAAAATCACCACGAAGCCGATGAAACCGGCGGCTGACTATTGCTGGCAAGAGGTGTCTGTCGATTGCGAGGGTCCCAACAAAGAGGATTACGCAGGGAATCGGTATTCCTTGACGTACATGGATTGTCTCTCGCACGCGGTTTACTTGGAGCCACTCCGTGCCCTCAACCACGCTGAAGTTAGGCGCGCCTTCGCCAGGTGTGTCTTGCGTAGCAGGACGCTACCGACCTTGGTAGGTCCGCGATGTTCGCTGAATATTGCGCCCTCATCGGTGCGAGCGTTGTCAAAGATGTGGCGAGGGGGCACACCGACCATTGGGGCGACCTTCTCGTAGTTGTGGAGTACTGCATCGACACGACCCCGGGTCCTCATGGCTATATGCCCAGAGACCTGGACAGAGCGTGGTCCCTGGGTGTGCCTCTGGAAAAGGACCTACTCAAGAGCACTTTAGAATTTGAGCCGGAAGATTTTTGGCCAATATAAGGCTGTGAGCAAGGTCGTGAAAGACCATCTCACGAGCGCGAGCGAGGCCCGTGTAAGGCTCGCGAACCGATACCGTCGCGAGGTGGACCTCAAAGTCGGGGATCGTGTGGTATGGCGTGCTCCGGGCCTGTCAGACCCGGGGGCGAAAGGGGGAGTGCCGTGGAAAAAGGGTCTAACCGGCCCTTGGGAAGTCATTTCGTGCAAAGGGAACAGATTACAGTTGGCCGGACCCGACGGCGCCCAACCTCTCGCAGCTCATGCCGAAGATTGCGTCTTGATCCCGGACGATGTGTGTGCCGACGCCAGAGATGAGATCCAATTTGATTCGGATCCAGATGATTCGAGACCCAGCTTAGGTCAGATGATCAAAGGGGAAACTAAGCAGGTCGAGTTCACGATGAAAAGAAGAGGTAAGCAGTACGTCCTGAAGATTGGAGACATGATTGCGTTCAGAAAAGGATACGGTCCGAAGCTTTGCGCAATTGGACGGGTCACGTCAGTTGCGGTCTCGGAAGGAGTAGTGCACGTTCACAAGTATGCGCCGGAGATCGGCGGACTGCATGTGAAGTGGTGCCTTCTGTACTTGGACCAGCAAGGGCAAGAATCTCTGGCCCCGGAAGGAGGACGTCCTTGCGTAGAGGAAGTGAAGATGAGCTTGCTCATCACGAAGGTTGAGCTGAGCAGGGATGGAATCCTGCAAGCTTCATCTGCCAGGAAGCTTGACAAAGGAGGGTACCGCCTCGAAGAGCGGCCTCCGGCCCAGAGGGCCGGAAAGGCGAGGGGAGCATGAGTACTCTGAGCCCCTGGACGACCTGGTCGGGATCCTCAAGGGCGGGAAAACAGAAAGTGGCGTGGGAGTGTTCGCCGCTGGGCCTTCGGATGGCTTCGCGAGAGAACAGAAAGCTGTCCTTGAATACCTTCGGAATGAAGGTGTGCCCCAGCACGGAGTTGACTTCTTGGAGGTTTTCGCCGGACACGGTGGGCTCACTAAGGCCGCTAGGCGCCGTGGTCTGTTGGTTGGAGAACCCGTTGACCGGCTGTATAGAAGCTACGGTCGGGATTGGGATCTGCGAAAGAACTCGGACCGGGCGCTCCTTGCTTGGTTGATCAGCAAGGTGATGAAACCGAAAGTCCTCCATGTGGGGGCGCCGTGTGAAAAGCTGAGCAGATTGGGCGAGCAGACCCCCTCGAGTGAGGATTTGGCTCTAGCAGAGTTTTCATGTGACCTGCTTAGCCACCAGGAGAAAGCGAACGGCATCGGAACCCTTGAGAACCCTGTCGGGAGTTTGCTGTTTTCCCTTGAACTTTTCGTCAAGAGATTCGGGACCCTCGTTGAACCTAGGAGGCCTTGGGCCATGGTTCGGACCGACTCCTGTCAGTACAACATGACCTCGTTGGACGTGAGTGACGGATCGTTTGGAAACCCCGTTGAGAAAGGGCAGATATGGGTCAGCAACTCCGACCTGTCTGGGTTCTCTCTGAGGTGTAGGAAGCCGGACGCGCTTTTGAGGACTTTGCACCAACACCGGCAAATCCGAGGCTCGATGAAGATAAGGGAAGACAATGAGCCCGGACTGGGGCCGAAGTGGGCAGGTGCAGGTAAGTTGAGTGGGATCTACCCCGAAGAGTTGTGTGAATCCTACTGGGTGTCCCTTGGTCCCACTTCCAAACAACTTGAAGTCAAGAAGTGTCACGGGGATGAACCCCTTTCGGAGTGGCTGAAGGAGCCACAGCAATTCGGTTGTTCTATGCCTGTCGGATCGTCCGTCTTCGCCGTCCATCCTAGGAGTGCCGGCTCGGAAGAGAGCGCGGAGCCGCGGTTGCATGCCAACGCGGCCGCTGCCTCTCCCGAGGCCGATGTTCTTACCGGAGGGGAGTGGGAATCGGTTACGGCTGCGGAAAGGGAACGACTCGAGGCTGAACTTTTGAAGTTCTCCGAGGAAATGAGGATCCATTGGGACGGTCTTGCTAAGAAAGGGGAATGGGATTCCGTGAAGTCCGACCTTTCTGTGTACCGACTCAGTGGTTCAAAGGTGACTGAGGACCCCAGGAGGACCCCTGAATACAGGGAACAGGTAGTAGAAGGGCTTCACTTCGGCAAGACTGCTGAAGCTAAGAGACCCTACTTGTCAAAGGATGACCTTGAGGCCTGTAAGGACGTAGTCAGTAGGAAAGCTGCTGCCTTCTGGGTAGAAGGGACCCCGCGAACGACCATCCGGGGAGTTTCGCACGATTGCATCCCTACTGGACCTCCGGTCTCTAGTCAACCTCACGCGTTGAGGGGTGAAGCCGCTGCTTGGGTTGATGAACAGCTCGAGAGTGAAGTTGCTAGAGGGCAGTTGGTTCGAGGCTCATCCCCTTGGGGCTCCGCGCCATTTCCGACCAAAGAGGCCCCTGAGCACAAGAAACAGCGGAAAAGGAGACTGGTTGTTGACTACCGTAGGGTAAATGCCCGTGTGAAGAGGTCAACCTACTATTGCAGGCAAGCAAGTGACGTGTTGGCTTGCGCTGCTGGTTCGGCTTGGTTTTCCTTCGTTGATGCGGTGACAGGGTTCAACCAAGTTGCGAACACTAGGAGAGCCATGGAAGTGCTCGCCATAGTATCCAGAAGCGGGAAGTTCCTGCCTTTGTGTTTGACCTTTGGACCCACCAAATGACTTCTGCTACACAATAGATCGGGCGTTTGCCCCTGGAAGGAACCGGACCCTGAGGTATGGCAAACAGTGGTTGGCCTACGTGGATGACCTTACGGTTCGTACCGGGAAATGCCTTGATCAAAGGATTCTCACTGATGTTGAGTATGATGAGGAGATCCGTGCAGCTGCAAAGAAAGCAGGGGTTCAGGTAGCCCAGAAACCCGGGGAAGCTTTGGAGGCTTTGGGTTTCTCGAAAAGAGGTCTTGGGGACGAACTCCAGTCCAAACCAGGGACTGGGGAGAAAGGCAAGCGTGATCCAGTGGTTTCAGACCACAATCATCCTACCCGGATGAGCTTGGTCCCATGGATTCATGCCGCTTGTGCACTCCATATGGCTCGAATCAACATGCTTGCACATGATAGGAGTTGCTTGATTAGCATTGGAGCATGCAATTTAGGCCATTCGGGCTTTGGAGGCAGTGCTTTTGTCAAGTGCAGTCTGGGCCATTCAGGCTTCGGAGACAATGCATTTGTCAAATCCGGTTCAGGTCAATTCAGGCCAGGAATTCGGGGTTGTGAGGTTGGCATTTGTGTGACTGTGTCAGCTATGGTGGATGTCCGGGCTTTGTCCCGGCGCATGGTCAAAGCCCTGCGGCACGCGCCAGTGGGCGAAGGAGGCTGGCTCCCGGTGTCGTGGCTCGCGACCACGTACGGGTGCTCAGAAGCCGAAATTTTGGCTGCTGCTGGCCCTGAGGGGAGTCCCGGCAAGACGAGGTTCGTAACCGCGGACCTCGGGGGGACCACCTGCGTCAAAGCGCTGCAGGGCCATAGCAGTGCCACCGGAGTTTCAGTTCAGGAACTATATCCTCGAGCAGATCACGAGCATTTCACTGAAACGTACGGGCCCAACAACGTGCCGGACTTGATGCTCGCGCACGGGACTTTCGGGCGACACGTTGAGAGTATCCGGAGCGGTGGTTTGTTGCCTGGTGGAGGCACTACGGATCGTCAGACGACGCATTTTGCCCTGACCACGCGAGGCGCTTTCTTGTACCCGTTGAATCTCATGCGGAGGAGTGCGGACGTTGTGCTGGTTGCATCTTTGGAAGCGATCCTTCAGAGCGGTATCACTTTGTACTGCGGAGCAGAAGGAGTTTACCTTACAGATCAAGCAGTGGATCCTGGCCAGCTTAGTGCGTGGAGCGTACTTACGGGAGGGCGCCAAGGAGATCTTCTTTTTGGGAGTGCCGATCTCGGCCTGATTGTGCGGCCGGATAGGCAGGAAGCCATCCAGAGGTTAGGGCCTCTGAACCGTAGCTTCTCGCAAAGCAGCCAGGGTGGGTTGACGGGGCCTGGAGTTAAGCAGTACGTCAGTGCGCTTGCTGCTCACTCTGCCCGGTATCAGGGGAAGGCTCCGGCGGCTAGCACAGCTAGCTCAAAGGGGACTGCTGCTAGAGCAGTCTATGATGAGCCTGCCATTCCCCCGACCGTGGCTGAGTTCCGGACTGAACAGGTCCGTGAGCGGGCGGGAGCCCCTAGAGCTCCGCCTGCGAGATCCGCGAAGGCGGGAGCATCAGAAGCTCCGCCCGCGAAGAAGGCGGGAGCAATTGAGGTGAGGCCAATTGCTCCGCCTGCCAGTACGGCCACGGCAACTGCCTCTGGTCGCGGGACAGATCCGCCCGCGGACTGGAAGGGGCTGATCGACAAGACGGCGCTTTTGGCTGCTGCCGTTGGTCCGGGGTTCGAAGAGCGAACTCTGAGGGAGCACGACCAGAACAAGTACAGATTCCTGTTGGCGGATCACCAATATCATCCTTATTATTTGGAGCAACGGGAACGTGCAGCTAAGGAACGCGCGGAGCGGGAATCATCCAGAGGCTCTGCCGCGGTTCCGGAAGAAGATGATGAAAGTGCTCCGCCGCCGTTGCCGGCACCGGCGGAACCGCCGACCGGATATGTGTCTCTCGACGACGAGGAGTCCGTTGAGGTCGAGGAGTCGGGAGAGGAGGAATTTGGAGGAGATGATGACAGTTTTTATCCCGACGATCGAGGTGGTGGTGGCGGTCAGCCGTTGAGGCTGAAGAGCAGGAGCCGATCAAGGAGTCGGTCCAGGCCGGTGGAACCGGTGAGAGCTGTGGTGAAACCGAAGGCCACTCCGCCATGGAGGAGACCGGGAGGAGTTTTCGGTCCGGGAGAGTCATGGCCGGGTCGAGTGCCGGGTCGATTTCCTTGGTCCCGCAATACGAAGAGAGTGAGTGTCATGCGGCGCTCCAATGTGGACGAAGATGATGACATTCGGCCACATCCTGAGTCGGCCAGCGCGAGCGGCCGAGGACCAGCAGGTGAACATGCTTGGAGCACCGAGAGGCGGCATCGAGAGTCCGCGCGGGCCGAAGCTTTGGAAGAGCTTGCTGCAGGCCGCGGTTGGGACTGCCGCCAATGTGGCGGAAGGAACGTCAAAGCACGGCTGACGTGCTATAAGTGCAGCCGTGCTCGAGAGGGCACATGCGAGCAGGACAGCTCGGATGATGTCGTGACAGAGGATGAGGATGCATTTCGCCAGTTCAGTCGCAAGCCCAAAAAGAGGGGCGGGCGACGGCATCCTGGCAAAGGCGACCGCAAGAAGCGCAGCAGAAAGAAAGTGCGGAGGCCTGGTTTCTCGAGCCGGAAAGGCCGGAACAAGAAGGCCCATGCTGAGCATGGCAACCAATTGAACCTCGTTTATTGGGGAACCATGCTTGCCCTCATCCCTCTTGGTTACAAAGGTGTGGTCCAGATTGACAATGTTGTGGAAGATGTCATGGGGAGTGTTTCGGTCAACACGGTCCTCTTAGTCGACAAAATGGGTTCGCAGGGAGTTGCTCTTGTGGAGACTATGGGGCTGTTCCTGCGGGCTACCTTGATGAGCATGTTCGTTGTCCTCATGACGTGGTGTGGTTGGACAGTATCCCGCAAGTGTAGGAACAAAGCCATGCACCGACTTCACGGCAATATGCTTGGGGAAGGCCAGAGGACCAAGAAATTCATGACAAGGACGGGTCATGTCTTTGTGACAGAGGAGTTGGTCTTGGGACGGAATGTTATGAAGTGTACCTGCAAAGCGTTCATTGACCTGGGTACGGAATGCCAGCACATTATCGTGGCCAGGCAGCGATGGGCCGACCAGCCGCTGACCGGCGGTGTGGCGTCGACGATAGGCGAGGATCGGGCTGGGGGCGCCGGAGAAACCCTCCAGGCGGTCCCCATTCTTGATGAAGTGACCAGTCCGGGATTTTCGCTAAGGTCGCGTTCGGCTCCATCTAGGAGTGAATATGTCGAAGTCGGTTGCCTTCAAGGCCTAGTGAGTAAGGCTAAGGAGCTGGGTACCGGGAGTAGGAATAAGCAACCGAGAGTGGCCAGTGCGGAGCGGGATGACGCTCGCGGGCAGAGTTCAGGTTTGGTCAGGGACGATTTCTCGAGTCCGTTGGCAACTTCGGAGGGAGCCGTGTTGTATTTGCAACAGGTGCTCAACGACATTCGTAAGGAATCGAAACCCCCGGGATCGTTGCGATCTGACCACCTTTCCAGGCTTAACGCGGCTGTGTTCAATCTTTCCGGGCGAGGCGCTGTGGATAGCGCTTTGGCGCTCAAGGTCTTCCAGACCGTGGATAAGATTCACACTGCATACAACGCGGAGAAGTATGACAACTCGGATTCTGCCTTCTTCAGTAACTATTTGGCCTTGCTGGGCACCATGCAGAATCAGGTCTTCTTCAGCCAGAAGCAGAATGAGAAGTTTGTGAGCTGGATTAAGCTAGCCGTCGATGGGAGCGGCAAGCTGGTTCACTTGCTAGACAAGGCGCTGGAGACTGAGAATGAGAAGCTGCGACTGCAACTCTCCAGGCTGGAAAGATCGGGTGAGCCGAGCCGAAGCAGTACTGAGCCCAGGTCCAGGGCCGGATGAAGGGTATAAGGAATTGGCCACTGCCCAGTGGAATAGGATAGGGAGCCCCCGCAATTTGAAGAATGGGGCTGTTCCCACAATTAAGGATGAGAATGCTCTGGAGTTGCATTCCCCGCCGCGGCTGGAGGCTGCAACTGGGGGCGACTGCAGATCTTGGCATTCTCATGCATGATTTTGTCATTGCAGCCATAGGCATTAGGCTTTGGTAAGTGAGCTATTTTTGCTTGAGGTTGCATGAGTGGACATGTCTTGCGAGTTGACATGTCCACCTTGAGGAAGTTGGAGTGGCGTGCCTATTTTGGCTCAAGCCACATGCGCACGGTGAATGAGTGCGCTGCCTGTGAAAACAACGAGCCGCTTCGCGGGTGTGCCAGAGAGTCGGGACACGGGTGAGACGTGGATTCTGGGTTAGTCCTTGGTTAGGATTAACGCCATACATACATACATACATACATACATACATACATACATACATACATACATACATACATACATACATACATACATACATACATACATACATACATATACATACATACATACATACATACATACATACATACATACATACATACATACATACATACATACATACATACATACATACATACATACATACATACATACATACATACATACATACATACATACATACATACATACATACATACATACATACATACATACATACATACATACATACATACATACATACATACATACATACATACATACATACATACATACATACATACATACATACATACATACATACATACATACATACATTACATACATACATACATACATACATACATACATACATACATACATACATACATACATACATACATACATACATACATACATACATACATACATACATACATACATACATACATACATACATACATACATACATACATACATACATACATACATACATACATACATACATACATACATACATACATACATACATACATACATACATACATACATACATACATACATACATACATACATACATACATACATACATACATACATACATACATACATACATACATACATACATACATACATACATACATACATACATACATACATACATACATACATACATACATACATACATACATACATACATACATACATACATACATACATACATACATACATACATACATACATACATACATACATACATACATACATACATTACATACATACATACATACATACATACATACATACATACATACATACATACATACATACATACATACATACATACATACATACATACATACATACATACATACATACATACATACATACATACATACATTACATACATACATACATACATACATACATACATACATACATACATACATACATACATACATACATACATACATTACATACATTACATACATACATACATTGCATTCCATTCCATTCCATCACATTACATTACATTACATACATAATCACATACATACATTACATACATTGCATACATTAAATACATACATACAAAAATACAAATATTAAAAGACACGTGCCAGAGAGGAACTGGTGATGCTGAGGCTGCCGCATCAACCAACTAAAAGTCGCAAAAGCCGAACAGCCGCCCACCCTCAAAAACAAAAACTATCCGGAAGGAAGACCAAAACAAATGGCCCTCCAAAGGGTATCCAACCTTGAATTCAAGACTTTGAAAAGGCATGGATGGTCTGCCATGGCTGAGAGATACACTTTACGCCATAGTGTTCTGCGATGCTTCTTGGACGGACACCGCACACCTGAGGTCAAACGACATGAACTGCATGCTTGAGCAAATGGTTTCCTACGTGTACAGCTTGCAATACTTGTAGCACAACACATGGGCAAAGAACATTGGTGACAGTACGTGGCCGCTGCATGCCGGTGCGCCAGCTATAACCCCAAACATGCATATCTGCATATTCCTGTGGGATGGCCCTTGAGCGCCCAGCCAATGGCGGAGCCTTTTGCTGTGTTGCCTGCCAAGAGTCCCATAGAAGCCCCGCAGCCCCTCTCGGCCCCACCAGGGAGATGCCCAGGTGTGCGCCGGGCTCCAATGCCACCTCGACACTTCGAACTTCGAACTTCGGACTTCGGAACTTTGAAGTTCGGTCTCCTCCAGGCGCAAGAGCTCCCAGGGGGCGCTTGCCACCTATCCGAGCTCGGCCCGTGCGAACTGAGTATTGAGCCATATTGAGCCATATTGAGCCCCATGCCCGCACGCGCACAAAACGCCGGAAGTTGTCAAGGCTCCTCGGCAGGCCGGATTCGCATTTCAACTCGTTCTTTTCTTGGGCTATGGTGGCTATCCCAAGCGTCCCCGTGTCGAGCAGCAGCTTCCTGAAGAAAAAAAAACAGCACGGACAACATCGACACAAAGTGCTCACTTGCCTGTTCCGCGGTGCACTCTTCGCCACCAGCCCCTGCATTGCAAACACTGGCCATGGGTACTCCTGGCTCTGGCTACATCTGAGTCCAGTGCTTTTGCCACCCATCTGGTGTCCTTTGGACCCGTGTCCTGACGCATTGGCAACACCTCAGGGAAACACCTCCTTTGGCAGACCTTTGGCGTGGAAGGCTTCACTTCCTCTTGCCTGGGCGAAGGTTGAGAGAGCTGTGAGGATCACACACTATCTCCGTCCTCGTCTCCTCAGGCTCTATGTGGTTGATAACTCTGCTCCTCCCATTCAGACTTCAGACTGCTTCACTGAAGGCATTGGACAAACGCCTTGCTATAAAATTATTCTCCAAAAAAGACAGATTCGGGCCCGGCTGGCTGGTCCTGAAAGCGTCGGCCAGGTGCCTGCGGCGCAGCCAGCGGCGCACCGCGCGCTGCAGCGGCACGGCGGCGGCGTCGCGGAGCAGCAGCTCGTTGAGGCCTTCGCGGACGGGGCACACGGCGAAGACGCAGCGCATGCAGCGCGACCGCGCCGCTCGCCGCGCCAGGCGCAGCAGCCAGGCGTTGGCCCGGTGGTCCACCGATCTCACCAGGCGCTGCGCGCACTCCTCCCGCGCCCGTTGCACACGCCGTGCCCGGCAAGACAGCACCACCAAGCCCAGCACCGACACGAGGAAGCCCTGCAGCAGCAGCCCAGTTGCGCGCCACTTGCTGCCCACCTCCATCATCGCCCCATCCAGCTCCGCCTGGTCCACGATGCTGTTTCCGCTGTCTGGCGGCCGCAACTCCCAAAAGAAGCACGGCCACGGCTCCATCGCATCGCAGAAGCTTTGGCGTTTCGAGTCGTAGAAGTCGCAGCAATCCTTTGGGCTGAAGGGACAACTTCTCAAAGCCTCGGGCAAAGAAGTTGCAGCGTAGCCCTCCCCCGGCGTCGCATGCGACAAAATGTCAAACGGAATCGAGAAATGCCGCACCCTCCGAAGGCTTTTTTCGCTTCCACTTAACTGCGCGGAAATCTGGAAAAGGCAAGTGGGAGTCAGCGGACAAGGATGGTAAACTGTTTGATTCTGCACTTGCTCTGGAAAACCATCCGGGTACTCGAAGCCGCTTATCATACAGGCGCCCTGCACCGTGTGCGCCAGGGAAACCATGTCAAAGAGCGCCGCAAGCATCATCACACCGCCACTGATGATAAGAAACCAACCAATCGAGAAAGTCAGAGTGTCACAGAAGATCCTGCTAGCTCGGTGGTAGAGCCTACTCTTGCCCGCCGCGTTGTAATAAGTCAATTTTCTTCTGACAGCTGGGGGTGACTCTGCTTCACTGCTGGTCCTGTGCCATTCTGGGCTCTTGGTGGTCCATGTGCTGTACGAGCTGCCATTCAACTCTGAGCTGGAGTTCATAGGACGATCTCTTTGGACATGGCTGACATGTCTATGCACAGTGGCAAGAGATGGCAAGAGCAAGAGGTGTGACATGAGTGCTTAGCCGCATAGACTCTGTGTCTGACTCATAACAACTGTTCGAATGCAATGACTCCATGCTTGAGACAATTCAGCGAGCAACCAAGCAGAACATGGGCAGCGGCCACGCCCCACAGTGTGCAGGATGGGAGGCAGAAGAGAAGACACAGCACCTGCACATTCCAGCAAATGTTGGCAGACACCCGGGGAACATCGCGCAGCCTGGCCAAGAATTCAACACGCAAGCCGCCGTGTTTCTGTTGCCTATATGTACATCGTCGCATTGCTTGGGGGGGGGGGGATTGGCTTGAATGAACACTGGCCGTGCTTGGCATCCGCAAATCTGGCAGGCAGGGCACGCGTCCGTTACAACAGGATTGGCCATGTCAAATTTGGCCAAATGAGAATTTGGATGCCGCACGCAAAAAGCAAGAAAAGCAAGCTTGAACACAGGCCGAAGATGCTTCTCGCACAGCAAAGGCATCAGCTGCTTCACGGGGACTATGGCCGGATGAAACCTCAGCACACTCATTCAGCTTGTGACTCGACCTGTTACCGCGAATTCTTGTGAATTCCTCCACGAGGTCCGGTCATCGCGATTCGACCCAGCGTCCACGCAATGGTGTCGCCTCGGCTTGGAACTCGAACGAAGCTGCGTTGCCCCGTTGCAACTCACTAGCTCATGCCTCAGGTGGAGGCGCACTGCAACACTGGGGTCTTGAAGCGCCATCACCTCACAGGTCGTACGTTCTCCCATGTTCCATTTGCGCGCGAAAGTGCCCCGCCAAATGGCTGAGGCTTTGCTCCACCATGGGCCGCATCTTCTCACTGGTGGGCCCCTGCGAGTGTCCGATCGCGACACGGCTGCGCACGGCTGCGCATGGCTGCCCATGGCTACGCATGGCTACGCATGGCGCATGGCACCTCCATGATGGAGCCGTAGGCCAGGACCGCAGCTTCCCGAAACCTCAGAGAGTGCAGTGCGGAGAGGCCCAGCGCGCGGTATTCGTCAGAGGCGCTTCCAATCAGGATTCGTGAAGTTGCCGTTCACAAACTGCAGCACCAAGTCTACGCAGGCATCACCGACCACCTCGGCCCCCAAGCGGCAACGCGCTTTCAGGCTGAATGGCCGGCCTGTGCCACCAGTGCGAGGCAAGTACCTCTGAAAATTGCAGGTTGCTCTTTACCATCTTATCTTAACAAACAATTCTAATATTTTCAAGCTTTTATGATCAACAATATTAAAAAGGTTCTAAATAGACAAGCTGCCAACAAATAAACTTTAGAATCATGGAAATTTCTACCTTCATCATCTCACTCAAGAATCTTCAAGCTGAGGAACAAAGGAGAATTGGATAAGATGATACATGCCATTCCTTTCCTCTCTTTTTCCTTCTGTGTCCATTCCTTCATCTCATGGACACTCCCGAACAAAGAGAGGAGAGTGGACATGGAGACTGGGATCGCTTCCTTCGGTCACACCTCTCTCCGTAACGAAGGGATTCATCTCTCTCACGACCCAGTTCCTTCCGTCACACCAGTTAATCTAATTAATCCTGTTTACATCTCTTTCCGTCTCATATCCATTCTCACACACTCACCAGCCATTTCTCTCTTGGCTGGTGAAAAAAAACAGATCCGCGTGCATTCAAGTGCACACGCCTGCTGCCATGGCCAAGTTCCAGGTGTCGTCGTCGTCCTCGCTCTGACGTTTGGTCAAAGTCCTCAAGGCGAGCGCGTCCGCGAGCCAGGAACGCGGGCAAGTTGAGGCTACCGCTCTGTGAGCAGCGGCACAAGATGGGGCAGGGCCTGGCACAAAAACACGGCAAGTCTAAGCTCCTTTTAAAGTTCCTTCGAGGAATCTGACTGAAAGGAACGCAAAAAGGAAGAGTGTAACGAGTGTAAAGCGAACCCGGCGTGCGCACCTGCTGGATGAGGTTCAGCGAAGCTCTGCCACCAGTTGCCTGGCCACTGGCCATGAGGTCCATCAAGTAAAGCTCCTGGACACCGGAGGAAGCAAGCACCGTCTGGCGACAATGCACAATAACACATACCATATATACACATATACATATGGCACCAACGCAAAAACACTGGGTTTGTTGGTGGACTTGAAACAGTGGCAGAATGACCCCAAAACGTTGGACAATTGTATGCTTATCTACTTCTGGCAAAGCACAACTGACAAAAGAATGGTTCGTTCCTTCAAAAAACAGCAAAACAGGCAAAACTCCCAAAGTTAACTGCGTTATATCCGCCGACATTGTTCGGCGTGTCGGATACCTAAGAGAGGACTATTGGATACCTAAGAGAGGATAGAGGATAACCCCCCCCTTAGTCTCCCCCCGGGACACGTCAAATACGCATGGTTTTTCGGTCGGCACCCCCCCCCCCCCCCCCCCCCCCCCCCCCCACCCCCCCCCCCCCCTCGCCACCCCCCCCCCCCGCCACCCCCCCCCCCCCCCCCCACCCCCCCCCGCCCCCCCCCCCCCCCAGCCACCCCCCCACCCCCCCCCCCCCCCCCCCCCCCCCCTACCCCCCACCCCACCCCCCCACCCCCCCCCCCCCCCCCCTCCCCCCCCCCCCCGCCCCCCCCCCCCCCCCCCTCCCCCGCGTACCGCGCGGCACTTTGATGACGTTCCACTAAACGTAGTCTTCGGGGAGCGGGTAACGGGGGTCCCAGGCTCGAATCCTCCCGCCGCCTCTTTCTGCCGGCTGAGGTTTTGTGCTGCCTTTTGCGGAAAACTTTGAGACACACGGTGTTCGGTTTTTTTCCTTTGCTGACACCATTGAAAAAACATGGTGTTTTCCGATTTCCTTGACAATTGGCACCAATTTCCCCCCAATTTCCCCTAATTTCCCCCAATGCTTCCCCGCAAATTGCGCCTTACTGTCTCACCAATTCCCTCCCACTTTCCTTTCAATTTCCATCCGACTTCCCCCCAATTTCCCCCCCAGTTTCCCCCAAATGTCCCGGCAAATTCCCCAACCCCAGCTTCCTTCCAAGTGTCGCCCCCAATGTCCTTCGTGTCGGATACTGCAATTCCACATTTCCGCTCTGCAGTTCCCCCTTAAAAATCAGCTCCACTGCTGTTCAGTCCCTCAAAAAAGGCTGGTCTTCCATTTGCAGAACGTCCCCCGAAAAGACTACACATTTTTACACTACTGCCACAGGATAACAACACATAGGAAGCAAGCGAAGTAATGGATGAAATCATGATACCACCTTCGAAATCCGAGAACTTTTCCTGTATCCAACTGGTCAGCACTGAAACTGCAATTCCACATTTCCGCTCCCAGACTTGCCATGCTAAGCCACGCTTCTCGCAAGCAAGAGTGCCATACAAGGGGCAACCTCAACACCCCTCAGAAATCAGCTTATCCGCGCACCCCGCCAAAATGACACGCAGTGGCCATGACATACCACCCAACACTAAGGTGCCCTAAACGGCGAGCCTTCCTGTTCGCAATTGTACGCCCTGTTTGGTCGCCACCCTTTCCCAACATTTTACTTGGAGGCATGGTTCGGCGCCCTTTTTGGGAGCACCCTCTTGGTGGCGCTCAACACTCCGCCGACATTGCTCGGCGTGTCGGGGAGGATGGGGGAACCAGAGAGAACAGAAGAGCATACTAGGGGGACACGGGCGAGAGGAAGAAGGAGACAAGCTAGATGCCAATGTCGGCGGACTGAGCCGGAGGCTCTAAAGTTTTACTTCAGGTATCTTTACGACTTCACTTTCCAGTGAAAGATGAAGAAGTAAAACGGTAAAACTCTGGACCCATGAAAAGTAAAATATGAACCTGCCCTAAGCAAAAACCGTCTTACATTGCCAGGAAAAAGTAAAACAGTAAACTACCTGAAGTACCTTTGGCACTTCCCTTGCTGCTTTTCACAGGTCCAAATCTTACTCTTTACTTTGTATTTTACTGGAGAAAGGTACAACGTCCAGAGGCAAAAATGGTACAGCCTTCACTGCCAAAATGGAACAGAGTCCAATGCGTTTCCTATTTTGCATGAATTGTGCAGGAAATTCAGTCGCGTGTCACTGGCTAGATGCATTGCGCAAGGCATTTTGGCACAAGGGACCCATCTGCATCTGAAGCTTTCTGACTATATCCGCCGACCCCCTCACCAAAGGGGAGGCGCACGGGAAGGGTGGCTGGCACATGAGGATAACTGAAGATTCATCTCATGGTGATCATCAAACTAGGTTGGCTCTGCCAGTAGCTCGTCTCGAGATCCAGATCTTTTTCATAAACTTGTTGGTGATGCTGCATAGGTTTCAGATGTCACGGTAGGCACGGTTCCGCCACCATCCATCCATCCATCCATCTATCCGTCCGTCCGTCCGTCCATGCATCACGTCCATCCATCCATCCATCCCGCACATACATGCGGGGCCGGCGGCGGAGCAGTAAACTATTATGCGTATATAATGTTGGCACTTGATTCATCAACCGGGTGTCAATAATTGCAAGTTGTTTTCCTTATTCTGGTTCGCACCCATTGTTTAGGGGGACCAGAATAATTGAAAGTTTTTGCCAGGGGGGAAAATTCCAAAAACAACTCCACAATTCAATTTTAATTTACAAAACCATCCCCCTTTCAGAAAATAAACTATCAGTTGCTTTACTCAAAAGCATTCCCCTTTCAATTGATTGCCCAACCACACAACCCAAAGCCAGCTGAAACCTCTGAAATTTGAAAACCCTCCCCAGCCCTGAAACTGCAAACTCTTTACTAAACCGTGTTTAAAAAATGCAAAAAAATCAGGACAAGGGTACCCCTCACAAACCCCACTGAACCACAATAATGTCATTCTTTTAGGGGACCACATTAGTTGCAAGCCCCCCGCCCCCCCCCCCTCCCAGAAAATAAACTATCAGTTGCTTTACTCAAAAGCATTCCCCTTTCAATTGGTGGCCCACTTGCTTAAAAGCATCCCCTTTCAATTGGTAGCCCACTTGTTCAAAAGCATTCCCCTTTCAATTGGTTGCTCAACCACAGAACCCAAAGCCAGCTGCAACCTCTGAAATTTGAAAACCCTCCCCAGCCCTGAAACTGCAAACTCGTTACTAAACCGTGTTTAAAAAATGCAAAAAAATCAGGACAAGGGTGCCCCTCACAAACCCCACTGAACCACAATAATGTCATTCTTTTAGGGGACCACATTAGTTGCAAGCCCCCCCCCTCCCAAAAAATAAACTATCAGTTGCTTTACTCAACAGCATCCCCCATTCAATTGGTGGCCCACTTGCTTAAAAGCACCCCCTTTCAATTGGTAGCCCACTTGTTCAAAAGCATTCCCCTTTCAATTGATTGCCCAACCACAGAACCCAAAGCCAGCTGAAACCTCTGAAAATTGAAAACCCCCCCCCCAGCCCTGAAACTGCAAACTCTTTCCTAAACCGTGTGTACAAAATGCAAAAAAATCAGGACAAGGGTACCCCTCACAGACCCCACTGAACCACAATAATGTCATATCATTCTTTTAGGGGACCACATTAGTTGCAAGCCCCCCCCCTCCCAGAAAATAAACTATCAGTTGCTTTACTCAAAAGCATTCCTTGGTTGCAATACTAAAGTAGTATTCCAAAAAGTATGCTCAGCAAGAAGTGGTTGCAATACTAAAGTAGAATTGCAAAAAGGAAGTGGCTGCAATACTAAAGTAGAATTGCAAAAAGGGAGTGGCTGCAATACTAAAGGAGAATTGGGCCCCAAAATCCTCCATTGTTTGGACGTCCCAAAAGTGCGCCCCCATTGTTTTGGCGCCTCCATTGTTCGGGGGGGGGGGCTTTATTAATCAAGTGCCAACATTAGAGTTCATATCCTAATCAATATTGTGAATGTCTGAGTTTCTGTCATTTCATTTGACAAGTGATATGCGCGGAAGCCTCATCACAAATAGTGGACCAGAATTCCATGGCAGGGATTGCCACCTGGCGGACACGAGGGCGGGCTTCACTTTGGAGCTGAGAGGGTTGCCTTCTCTGGTGCCGACTTGATGGTCTCCAGAGTCAACAAGCCCAAGCCGTTCATGTACCTTGCAGAGCATGAAATGCCCAAGATCTTTCTCAGCCACGCTCTTTAAATCCTGTGCCAGGCCACGGCATGAGGAAATCGTAGTACCTGAAGTCAAAAAGCTCCGGGTGTCACTCGAAGGCGATTGCAAGTTCCGGGTGTCACTCGGTGGCAATCTGCACCAAGCACTCGAAGGCTGCAATTTGAACCTCAGCCAAATCGGGTTGGCGGCGAACTGCACGCACTGCACACGCTGCACACGCTGCACGAATCCACAATTCTGTGACCTTCCCTCAGTTCTCCCTTCGGCTCCGGGTTGCTAGCGTCAGGAGCTGCCGTGAAGCGGCAGGTGTCATTCATGACCTGGAATGCATGGAACCAACGAAACTCGGTGTGCAAAGAATCCTGAGGCGGCAACCGCCATGATGACGTCCCGCTCAACTTGATTCTTAAAGTTCCTGAGGCACCACACAGATACAAACACAAAAACTAACTGCATGCTGCGCGTTAATGTCACTGAGTGAAATCATGCTTTGCCTCGCGCCTAACTCTTTTGCTGACCGTCTGAACTAGGCTTTCTCAAACTGAAAGAAAGCCGAATGCGGTCCTTCGTTCTTGAACGACATACAATTAAATGTGCTGCACCTTCAGGAGCCTCATTCTTTGAAGCTTCGAACTTGCAGCCTAGTCTGGTAGTGCATCCGGGCTGCTCCGCCACCCATGTTCCAACGCCAACACAGCATTGCCCCAAGTCATCTGCCAGACGGGCGCACACTTTGTCTACGACCCTGAAACCTTTGTCTCGCGACCCTAACATCCGCCGACTACAGCCAGGGTTTTGGACACAAGAAACGCAGCAATCTTTTTTTTGTAGTTGCACTCTGGGGCGCTCGATTCCGCACCAGCGAGCATCACCGGTCGCATCAGCACTTGCATCTCCAGCATTGACAGTATCAGATCAGCTGCAGGTCGCTGTTAACATCTAGCGGGGACCATTTGGACGCGGGCAGAGAAGAAGCCAAGGGCAAAATGAAGATAATTGCCATAAACTTTACACCACGCGATGGGCAAGCAACACGAGACCACATCCAACGAATATCTGCGAAAAGTAGGATTTTAAAAGAATGAGCTGTCATGTGACTCGGTTGTTTCAAAGCGCTGGATGCAATGGGCTCCCTTCCAACAGCATTGCTTCACCGGATTCACCCCTACACTTCGGGTGTTCTTAGCCGTCACCTCCTTGGGTTGTTTTGTGCCTTTGTTTTGGTTGCGCGTGCGTGTTGCGGGATATGCGGGACGAGCGCAACGAGAGCCGGCCGCTTCCCAGAGCTGGCATTGTCCATTTGCTCGGCTGTGTAGAAAAAAGTGTTTGGTTGACCGCGTTGACCGCCTGCGCCCAATGCGAACCTCTCCCCAAATATATTCATTCAGTGCGTCGATCGATGGCTTGGTTCTCAGGCGCGCGTGAACATGTTGGACATTCTAGCCGTCAAAACTAAGCTTCTCTTGGAAAATGTGATTTGGCCATGTCCTCCCCACACAATAAGCCATCATTGTGTTCCACAGTTGCTCAAACGCTTTGCCCGGAAACAGTTGAAGTTCTCAGTTCTTTACCAGCCGGACATCGGCGTCGCAGCAATACTAGTCCTTTTTGGCCGTGTTTTTTCTTTCTCCGTTGCCTCTCTACGCAGACACCAAGAGGGAAAAAAATTGGTCCCTTCAAACGATAAGCCATGGATTTCGAGGCATCCGTTTGACTTGGAGAATCAGAAGCTTCGCGCGGTCCTCTTGGCCAATACTACTGCGTGGTAGAAGGCCCTGGTCGCCTGCACATGGCGAATTGAAAAGGAGAACGGAATCCCAAAAGCGAAGGTGTGGCCTCCAGCTTGGTCTGAGGATCTGGGTCTCGCATGCCTTGAACAACCTCAGGCACGACTTTTGGAAATCTGGGGACTTGAGCCGACGGGGCCGAGGTCCGCACTGCTGTCAGGATGTTGTTTGCAATATCATCGCTGATATTGGCCCCCTCCTGCGAGCATAGGCATTTCACGAACGGTGCGCAATGGCATTGCGACATACTGCTCTTGCAAGCACACCATTTGCAGTTGCAAGCTGCAACCGCTCCTCCTGTACGAGCACCAACTCTTCGCAAAGATATCCCAGGCAAACCAGGGAGATCTGCCAAAGGCAGTTTGCAAGATGTGATAGATACAATACAGCTGCAATACAGCTACTGGAAACACCGTTTAAGAGTTTCAGGATGAGGGACTCGCCATGGCCGTGCCTGCCGGGCTCTGGCATCGGTGTTGGTCACGTGCTGCAGCAAAAGCGGAACCTAAGGCGGAACGGAAGCACCTCGGAAATCGGGAACTGAAGGACGGCACCAGCCCCGGCCACTCGTTCGGCGGAATCTCTATGGCCCCAATCTTGGCAAGCACCTGCGTTTGTGGCATTTGGACGACACGAACATTTGGTTTTCGCAGCGCCCGCGCCTGTGCTGCAGCCTTACCCACGTCCGTCTGCGGCGAGATCAAAGCGGAGGTGGTGGCCTGGCCCGGTGCGGCATCCGCATCCGGAGCGCCCTCCTGGTTGCCCTCGGGTGCCGGTTCCGGCCTCCTTCACCAAGTTTCGGCTCGCTGCTGGCCTGTCAACTTGCCAGTTTCGGAACTGGACTCCCCACTTTGAGATCCCAGCAAAGCCGCCCATCGGTTTTTGAGCTCACGGTCTTTCACCGCATCCTAGGAAAATGCAAGTGACACCAACTCATGATCCGTCCAAAATCTGAGACCCAGCTTTCGCAGCCAAGCCGTTCTTGAGCAGCAGGCCTGTCGGTGATTGTGACGGGGTTCACACTCATTTCCTGCGCCGGCCTGCAAGCTGCCGAGCCACAACAGGTTTCTCTGCGTTTGCCAGCTCCTGCGCAGAAAGATCAAATGAAGAGGATTGTCTTGCTCATGCCCCTCCATTGCGCAACGTCCTGTGCCAAGGCAGTGAAGTACCTGAAAATCAGCAATCCTAGTTTGTCGCAATGGCACGTTGGGCCATTGGGGGCGCTGGTCAACGCTGGCTTGCTCGGCCTGGCGCTTAACGAAGCCCGACAGAGGGGCGCATTCAACGCCCGCGCCTGTCTGATCTGGGCCTCCGCCTGGGCGTTCTTTGTTGGATCCTGTCGGGAGACTAAAAGAGGATGAAGGCTTGACCCATTGACCCGCCTAACACCTGGCCTTCTGAGACTTTTTCACACGATTGCTAAAGGCGCGTCTCTTTACTATTCGCAAAAAAAAGAGAGCTTGCTGCGCTTCGCTCCACGTGGACCAAGATCAACAATACAGAAACCAGGAACTTCCAGTACTGGTCCATCAGGCGTCAGGTTCTCATCTGACCGGCGTGGGTGTCTTCGCCTTTTAGTTGTCCCGGGTCACACGCGCCGGCGGACCTCTTTGTGGAGTAGAGAAACACTGAACTCATCGATGACCGCGAAGCAACCGCCATCGTATGAGCGAGGAGAGAGCTGGGGCCCTCAACGCACTCATGTGTCGCGAGTTGCTTGACAACTCTTTGAGAACGTGTGTCTCTTTCGACTCCTCAGTTTCCACAATCACAGGAAACACAACACAGAAGTTCTCACACTCATGTCCAAATTCTCGAGATCTTGCCACGCAGATTGAAACGACCTGACTCCCGCGCGCAGTCACTACGTTGCCTCCAATCAGCGCAAATGACAGAAGAGCCGCGCAGCCTCAGCAACCGACTCAGGGCTGGAGCGCCGCCCGTGCAGTTCCTGAACCCGGTCGACCTGTACACGTTGAGACAGTATGTCGACGGAACGCATCAGGGACACCACGACACGTTTTCCACTCAACGAAAACCTTATCGCAGAACTCTTCACCGCTGAAAGTGAACTATCAGATCAGCAAGAAAGACTGATCAGCGCAATGTCTTTGAGAAACATCCTGAAGACACAGTATCACAATCTCACCACCACCAGAATACGAAGGAGAAGAAGGCTTCGGGTTGAAGACGACAACGCAAATGAAGGGTTTCATGGGGCCGAAGATGAGGAGTCATTCTCCAAGATCATGACGCAATCGCAACCAGGGAGGTGGCAGGGCGTTAACCTTAGATCAGGACGGCATCAAGGGCAGAAAGGAGCAACGCAGACGGCAACGAACATAAGGATCCCTACGATCAGCTACTGGGAAAAGGGCTAGGCAAAGACAGAAAACAAAAGGAAACTCAAGTATCAATCCTTCCGACGCATGCCGCGACGGAAAAGGGGAGGCGGACTTTGCCGCCGTCGAAGAGAAGGGCAAGTCATGATGCTTTCCAACATCAAAACAGCCTTGACAATACACAGGCCATTGATCCAACACAGAACCTTCTCCTGTGAGCATATTCTGGCAGACACCAAGCTCACTTTTGTTGATTGAGGAACAGCTACGCCGTGCGGATACGCCTCAGCATTGGTCGAATGAGGAACTTGCACGTGACACTCCTGGCCGAAGCCAGTTCCAGTATCAGGTGCAGGGCAGGACCTCCATTTTGCAAGCGTGGCAAAGTTGAAGAATCGCGGCTTCATTGCTGCGAAAGGCCTCAACCACTATGTCGACGATGACGACGAAAGCATCACGATTCCTCCCGCCGCAGAACTGGGGACTTCCTTCACAGGCGCTGTCTTGCTGACAATTCTCTAAAAGAAGGGCCGATCGACCACTGACGACACCTCCGCTTGCCGTAGGCAGAATCCATAATCAATTCTGCCGCAGCCAGATGAGGTGAAGAAGCTTCCCCTCCAGCATCATCACGTGAATACCAAACAATGTCGACTTCGAAAGAGCACCTCGCCAACGTCAACCCACGACCTTTTGGAGAAGGTCCGCAGTAAATGTGAAGCTTGCCTCGTAGCAAAGCGAGCACAATCAAGAGGCAAGACAAGTGGACTTTGATTAGACACATTTGGCGACATGACGTTCATTGATCATTGTCAAGTTCCCCTCAGAACTGGAGAACGTCTCTGTCATGTTGGGTGGCGCAACAACGTCCCTCGCTGTGGAAACATCACAGGAGATTCCCAAGTCACTGGTAGCTTCATATTACAGAGCGAGGCTGTGATTCAGCATTGGTGGAGCTGAGATTTTGATTCTGGCCAGGCACCGATTTGGATGCACTTATTCCACACTGAGTTTGTATTGGGGTTCTATGTTCACTGGCTATCGCGACTTTGCCTGGTTCGATTTGCCACTTATTTGTGATTCACTCCTCGGCATTTGTGTGGAGGTACAGTTGCAACATTTCTGTAGATGACAGTTTACTTTGGTTTGGATTCATCCATGACAACACTACAATGAGAGGACGTTTTCTGGTGATTCTGGGGGGATACTCTTGGAGTACATTCTGTGTGTGATTCGAGTCCACAACACATTCAACCATTTGTCCTTTTGCATTTCCCAGCATTGCAGTTCTTTTGGTGACGATTAGGTCACCCATTGTGCATAGACATACTGCAGAGAGAAAAGGATTTCAAGGCAGCTTTGCATTCTTTGGAATGCATTTGTTTGAGTGGAGTGTGGATTAATTCCACATTTTCCATTAATCAAGGGGGCGTGCGAAAGTACACCACGCGTTGCCACTGGGGTGTAGTTCATGCTGATTACCATTGCATGGCTCAAGATGGCTGTGTGCTGAGTGTTGATGCCGAGAATGTTCAATGCTGCTCCTGATGTGGACCTCCTTGAATCGGTGCAACCTGCCCAATCGCTGTCCACATAAACCTTTATGTCGAACGGTTTCACCTGTTTGCCAATCTGGAGATCAGGTCTCGTGACATGGACATAATCCTTGGTTCAACCATGTCTTCAACTTTACCTTGTGTGCCTCAGTGGGAGCAACCAATCCTCGTGACAACTCCTTGACGGCATACATAATGTCAACACGCAACGCTGCAAGCCACAACAGTTGTCAAACCAATCTCCTATACAACTTATGCTCTTTCGAATCCAACAGTTCGTTGCCGAGCAGCTTCCGCAATGAATGTCCTCCTGGCGTCTGAGCTGGCTTGCTCTTAGTCTTGCCATAGGAGTCCAACATGCGGCCAATGTAATCAGGAGACATGAACAACTACATGCAATCTGATGTTCGGCGAATCTGACGTCCCAAGAATGAGACTGTCTTACCTTCACTCAATTCACCTGTCTACCGGATCAGAAGCACTTTCTTCAAATCTTGCATTTCACCATCAATGTCACGTTGCTCACCTACAAACATCAAATCATCAACATAGTCCAACGCCCACAATTTCTTGGTTTTGTGTCGGTACAAATTCGGATCTGACTTCAAACGCTCGAGCCCCGCGTCACGCATGGTCTTGGCTAAATGGTGTTGCCATGCCTTTGGCGAACCTTTCAGGTTATACAGCGCCTTCTTTAATCGTCAAAGCACGCCCCCTTGAGGGTAATACTCCTTTGGGGGAGTGACAACAACCTTCTGCAATAACGTCGACACACAAGAATGCAGTGGACACGTCTGCAAGCACAACATCCAAATTCATGGCAACCGACAACGCAATCAACAACTTCAAGGTGGACAAGCTTGGAGTAGAGGCGAATGTGTCATCCTTATCTTCAATGTATTGGTCAAAGCCACGGGCTACCAATCTACACTTCACTTCTGCTCCTTTCCAAGACTTAGCACTTCACTGAAATTGCAGAATCAACTTCTTCCTGCGTCAAATCCTCAATCTTCTCTTCTACACACGCATCAAAGTCCTTCATGGGATTCATTTCCTTGTTCATTCCTGCCTCTCCCAAATCTTTGGCGAATTCTGGCAATTTCTTCATGTTTCCTAATTCTTCTTCATCCTGGTTTACATGAATGGGCAAGTCCAATGACTCACGCGTGGTGACTGTAGCAACCCTCCAATCTTCAACCAATGTGCAACGGAACTCGCATGGCGGAATGGCAGAAATGTGGTTTATAGTAGAATCCGCTTCACGCCTGCCCACTGGTTTTCTTAATGCCTCTTGCCTCTGCCAATCTGCGACTATTGGTTGGAGACTCCGAACGTTCTCCAGGATCTCTGTCAATGTCCTCATGACCTCGCGTCCATCCCTACCCCACTGACAAGTCAGTCCTATCTTGATCTGGCTCCTCTATTTGCTCGTCAACTTGTGGCACGATGGTTCAGACTTGGGCGCAGGCAATCGGAACTGCACAGACTCAGCAATTCGACACAATGCACCTCCATACTTCTTTCCCCATCGTCGTTTCACTCCGTCCGAGCGACGAAAAAACCTGTTTAGAAGACACATGGAGCGCTTAACAATCCAAGGAAACCATGGCGAATCACGCTGACTGACATGCCGCGCCTATCCTGAATGTCAAGCTTCAACGCACGAATACAACGCGCATGTTGGAAATGGACCCCTGAGCTTGCTTCCAGCCTGTGGGGGCTTCACGGTATGACAATCCACCAGTGTCACCCGTAACTGCCTCAACCAAGGCTTTTAATGAAGCTTCAGGGTCGCACTGGACAATCCCGAATGTCCTTCCAATCTCCAACACAAATTTCCTCAACTCTGCTTGCGCATACACAATGCGATCTTCCGTCGGCAGTCGCAGCAATTCTTGGAAGCAAGCAACCCGGACATTCCGGAGATGTCGGCAGCCGACGGGCGAGGAGATTCGTGAACATGAGTTGACTCATCTGCCATTCAGATCATGGTGTGAGATTTGCGTCAGGTCGAAGAGCAAGCAAAACCAAAGTCGTGCGACTTCGGTGCGGCAACCTGTGATTCAGGTGGATTACGCCTTCATGGGTGATTCAGGTGAAATTGCTCACGGCCACTGACGTACTGAGTGGAATGGGATTGGCGTGTGTTGTTCCGTTCGAAGGATGGAATGGCTCAGGAAATTCCGTAGCATTAGTTTCTGGGGTCGTGAATCCACTGGAGCCTCCCGTCGAGGAACACAAATGTGGCTAGCGGCCGAATCGGTCTCCTCATCTGGCACATACAGACAACTCCGCCACTCACGGTGTATCCTAATGTCAAACTTGGGTGTGAGGTACCATTCATCATGTCCGAATAGTCCTCCTGTCTCAGGGTCACTCATGCCCAATCGCCGTTCCACAATCTCCTTCACTTCTCCTTCACTGACCCGGAATAATCATCCTGGCCAATGTCTGCAGACGGTTGTGCTTTCAAGTGCGGTTTCTTTGCTGGCACTGACGCTTCCTGAGTGGATTGCTTTCCCGTCCATCGCCTTGCCATTGCAACAGGAATTCTGTCCTCCCCATCCAGTACTGATCCAACGCCCGTTGCGGAGAATCTATCGTCCGCCAATTGTCGACGATGGTCTCCTCACGTCCATCTTCGAATCGAACGGAAGTGGTGCGTCTGGACGCCGCATCTTCCACAGGAAGCGGCCTGTCCTTGGCGCCACCTGGCGTGAATAGCGCACGCCTTGCGCGCTTGTGACGCCGGATCAAGTTCCCAACTATCGTTGCGGGCTTAAATGTGGGTGCCATGGTCCCTGAAGAATCTGAACCAAACTTGGAGTGAAACTCTTGACACGCTTCTTCAAATTGGGGTTTGTCAAATGGAAGAATGTTCGGACCTAGGAATACTGCAGAAGCAATCGTGCAACTGACAATATCGGATAAGGCACGTCAAACATAAGAATGCATGAAGCTATCTTGTCCATCCAAGTTCAAGCCAACCAATCTTCTCCCACACATGTTCAACGGCTGTCCTGTGACACTCTTCAATGGTGGGCCACTTCCATTTCATGGAAGCAATGGCTATTGTTCACCAAAGTCTGGTGGACAGCAATGAGCAGATGCTCCTGAATCAAATAGGACCCACGGAGTGGATTCCTCAACTGCTGAAATCAACTGTTCATGCAAAAATGTGTCAACAAACTTCGAATTCAAGCGATCACAGCCGCACTCCTTCAAGGTGGTCATGGAATGAAACGAATCCTTCACTGAGGTTGGTTCATCATACCAATCCAACAAGTCTTGTCCGGGAACAGGGGCAATCAATCCGGCACTCGAACATGGCATGCTATCCAATCCAGTGTTCAAGCAACACGTCGACTGGAAAAATCGTTCATGCTCTCCAAATGTCATCCAACTCTCGCCTTCACCAGCAGATGAATTGGCGCACAAGTGGCAGCAATCTGAAAAGAGGATCCTGGGGTGACAGAACTCAATGAGTGAAGCAATCAAAAATGATGAGGCCTTTGGCTTGGCCTTTGGTCGAATGGGAGTTGAGCCAATGTTTGTGTGTCACTGCTCAGCAGGAGTCTCTGGGATCTGACTGTCCTGAAACCACCGCAAATCCAGCAGCTTGCAATCGACCCTTTTCCTTTTCCTTTGGATTTCCTTTGCCTTTTGGGTCCTTTCCTTTGCCTTTTCCTTTGAAATCCTTTCCCTTTCCTTTTCCTTTGCTGAATGCTCCTTTGTTGTATGACCAATGTGATCCCTTGGCTCCTTTGAATCCTTTGCCTTTGCCTCTTCCTTTGACTTTCAGCGCCCCAATTTCCATGGGCGCTGGTCCTTGGTTGTCATTCCCTGGCATGTTCCTATGTTTGTTCATAGGTCAGCAACGCCGAAGCATTGAGCCCCAAATGCTGTTGCAATGGGCCTGTTGTCTTGTTCAAGAGGGTAGCCACCAGAATGCTATTAGGAATGGCTTGGCCGGTTTGAGATTCATATCTGGCCTTAATGCTCTCCCAGGTGTTGAGATCTTGTTCAAATGTGTTGGAGTGAAGCTTGAATTCCAAAATCTTGCTGATCAAACTCATATGCCGCGTTGCATCCGGCAATGCAAATGTGGAACGCAATCTCCTCCAGGTTTCATAACCATTGCATCCAATGTTCTGCCTGACTACTAGCCTTGCTGAATCACTGCACAGATTTGGTAACAAATAACGCAGCCTTTGGGAATTCTGAATCTTTCTGAAACCTTCTGTCTGTGGCATCCTGGTTCCCCGCTACAGTGCCTCAACGCGGTCCATAATCGTTGTTGAATCTGGCAGGAACATGCTCAAATATGTCCCTGGCACGGGAAGTCCTAGCCTTCCTGCAGAATCCTCATCTTGTCCAAGTGCCATGGCACCTCTCAGGTTTCCCTAAGGTCTCCTGAATCTTCGAGCTTGGGGAAATCAGAGACGAATCTCTGCTAATCAACCAAGGCAGCAAATGCACCTTTCTCATCTTGAGCCATGCAATGGTAGTCAGCATGAATTACACCCCAGTGGGAATGCATGGTGTACTGTTGCGCAACCAACCAAACAACCAACCAACCAACCCACCCACGCACCCACCCACCCACCCAACCAACCAACCACCCAACCAACCAAACAACTGGCCAACCAACCAACCACCCAATCAACCAACCAACCAACCAACCAACCAACCAACCAACCAACCAGCCAGCCAGCCAGCCAACCCACCAACCCCCACCAACCCCCACCAACCCCCCCCAACCCCCACCAACCCCCACCAACCCCCATCAACACCACCAACCCACCAACTCCAACCCCCGCCAAGCCACCAACCCATCAACCCATTACCTGACCACCAACCCAAGAGCGGGGTTAAGCCCGAACCGCGGCTAGCTTTGTTCGATTCGTCCTGAGTAGCCAGAAGAAGCTCTGTGAGACTCATCGCGTCCAACCTGCAGCTCAAAACCCTGGCGCAGCCAGTGTTAGACAGCTGACGCCCTGACTTGGGGTGGGTGCGGGTGAGGGGGAGCGGGAAAATAGTAAAACATATGTTGAGAGAAGTAAAATAAATTTCATAACAATCAACAAAAAATAAAATATGTGTCATAAATCTCATAAAACAAAACAGGCAACAAACACCAACAAAACAAAACAGCATCAACATTCAAAATAACTCATTCATAAAACCCATAAATCAAAACAGACAACAAACACCATCAAATCATAACAGCATCATCAATCTTCACCTCATGGAAAAAAACCGACAAGAAGATCACAGCCATCTCCATGCTGACAAGATGCTTCAAATCAGCAATGCCAAGAAGATGTGCGATGATTGCGCACATGCCCTAAAGTCAGTGCTTCATTTGGCTCTCTTGTGTGAATTCGGCGATGATGTCAAAGGCATCATCACCTGGAACAATGTTACCACGTCCTTGATGAACATTGTGGAGAAGCGTGGCCCAACAGATGCCACCATGTGAGTTTGACATCTCACCGTCATTGCCCAAGCCCTGATGTGGTATTTGACCAAACCCCCAACAGCTATTTGGCACAAAAGGCGTCGGCAAACATGAACCCTCACGGCCTCGCATCGCTGGAGTGAAAAATGGGTCTGGGGTTCATGCTCAATGCTGTCCCCATTTTCATCGTGACCTACCTCTTCAGGTCGTGACCCTGTCAAGAGCCTTTTTAGGGTTGGGAGGGCTTTTCTTTTATTTTTAGGAATATATAAGGGGAAACTCTCGTAAATTTACAATACATTCTTTACAGGTTCAACGCTTCTTCAAACATCTTTTCCTTGGTCTCCGTATCCAGTTATGTAATCGTGGTTGGTGAGTGGATTTAATGAACCAGCATAAACAGTTACAGCGCCACGGTCAGCAATACTGACAGGGTCTAAGATACTTCTAAAATTAATGTAATCATCAGTAATTTTAGACCTTGATGATATAAAAGGTGCTCCGTAAGTGGTTAAACTGAATTCTGTTTCAGGATAATATTTTGCTAACTGAGCAGACACAAACGAACCTAATGAGTGACTAACCAAATGTTTAACTTTATTGTTTTCATCCAATGCCTTTGAAGTGTCTTTATATCGTTGTGAGTATTTTGTCATCTTAAACGGTAGTCCTACATCCGACAGAATGTCATTAGCAGCACCTCCAAACGGTCCTTTTCCGAATGTTCCTGCTACATACATTTTACCACCATCAATATAAAATCCTTTACCATTACCATATACTCTACTTAATCCTTGGGCATCAGTTAAATTAGAATTAGGGTAAAAATCGTTTAATATTCTGTGAGTTTGTTTCATGACATCAGTTGTTGTAGTTGCTTTCTTGTAAGGTTGATAATGTTTAATTGTCCCATGCTTCATGTCATAAATAAACTTTTTATGGTTAATGATATAATTACAATTATAAAATAATTTCTCAATTAATCATTAATGCTTGCATATAAGAAGGTTTATATTGACAGCGCGCATAAAGTTCATGGCACACCAACAAATTCCAAGCTTTAATTGCCAGAAACATTACAAACTTATAATTGTGTTCATTGCTACATTCACGAAGTAACATTACCTAACTCGTGGTATTCAATACAAGCAGGGTTTCTATATTTTCTCCATTAGTTCCAGATGAAGATAATACTACTGTCCATTATTTAGCATTACAATTAGATGAAGGAGTATATACTGGCACAGAATAGGCGACAGAATGAAGAGCACAAATAGACGGTGTTGTTGATAATACTAAATTGCAAGGGCAGAGAGTAGCTGCGAGTTTCTGTGCGCAAGGGGCTAGGAAACTACGTCCGCTGAGAAGTGCTTCATGAAGCAGCCCCAACGGCTTGGCGATGATTTCGAGTTCGCGTTTAGCTGAGTTGCAGCACGCCCCGCCAGCTTGGAAGTTCTGCGCCGCGCAAAGCCAACAGCGTTTCGACCGCGAAAGTGCTCAGAGAGCGGATCAAGCGTAATGATGACGTAAGGCTGCCGCGCTTTCTTGATTGCCGGAAGTGGAAAACCACATGAACATAATATATGCTGACTATATTTTGAATGGAAGTTTTGATGCTAATAAATTACGGTCTGTTACTGAAGTTTTTGGAAATTATCAAACGGCAGTTTATCAATATAATCATCCTTATGTTTCTGAGTGTATTAATCTTCAACCTATTAGGAATGTTTATATTCATTCTTCCCAATTATCAAAATATAATCAAGTGAACTGTTCTACTGGAGATACTGTCGGCCTGCGGAGCCTGAATGAAGCCCTGGATCTGCTAATCCGCCATGCGCTCCTTTTACGTCTATGACATGTCTCGAGCCCACCCTGTCTGGCGGAAGCCGAACGTTGTGTGCGTGCCAGCCTATACATGCATTGAGAATCACACGGTCTGGCTGCACACCAGGATTCATCTCCATTTGGAGCTATCGGTGTTCTTCTCAGCGTTTTTGCACTCGGTCAGGCTGATCTCCGGCTTCGCCATCCACTTCCTGAAGTTGTCCCGCAACTTGCCAGATCTCTTGGTGAACATCGGCGAGCATCACCTCCGTGTGCACCCATTTCAATGCCCGGCAAGTCTGCCTTCAGCCGGCGATGTCGATCTCCACCCGCTTCTCTGCAAAGCTCGTCGAGAGCCTGTGGATCGCGTCGAACAGCGATCGGGCGTCCGTCACTGGCGTCACCGGGAAAGGTGACTTTCCGCTCTGCGCGGCCACATAGTTCGGGATGAAGCATTCTCCAAGGAGACATCCGAACTGGTCGATCGACCCAACGTTGTCTAGGGCAGCTATTGCCTCCGACTTGATGGAGATCGTGTCGTCGGTATGCAGAAGGATGGCCGCCCTGTGCGTGATCGGGTGTTCTCCATAGACCACTTGCTTGGTGGGCAAACGTCGGACCTTCGGGGTGCGAAACAGCTGCACATAGCTCAGGGCGCAAGCATCTGCACTTGTTCATGAGTCTCTTTTTATCGTTGCCAAGGTTGCCACCTTTCCCTCCAGGCGGTCTATCGCCTCCTTCAACAGGGGCCGCCAAGACTCCTTGTCCCGCATCACGTTGACGTGCCGCACGGAAGTGGTTGCTGCTCGTGATGTCCATGACATAGCCACCTGGTCTGACCATGCCGAGGTCTGTTGTTGGGCAGGATGAAACGTTCGTCTCCCCGGGCCCTCAGTGCTTCTTGGACTCCTGTGGTGATGGCAAGTGCGAGCTTCCATGGGTAGATCTGACCGATCTTAGAAGTTCTGGGAGGTTTGTGCGCCAAGTGGTCGCCTTTTTGAGCAAGCGTCCAGTTCGAACCGGCACTGATGACAATGTCCGACATGAACTCCAGGTTGTCGTAGAAGTCGCTTCAGCAGCTCCGTGCTCCAGATAGCGCTATCCTGGGGATTCTCGATAAGGAAGTAGGCACCGTCTTCCATGATCTCTTCTGCGCGACCGACGGTCTGCTTGACCCAGGACTCCTTCGTGCTTTCGGAGCTCGTTTTCGCAAGAGCTTCCGGATGATCTCAAACGAACTCCGAGACCGAAGCTCGATTCCATGTACACGGTCAATGGGTTGGCCCACCTTGAGTCCGTGTCGTAGTGCACATTGTGAGACGTTGGCATAGCCGCCGTAAATCTGCACCAGGTCAAGCTTGAACTTCTTGAGGGAGCGGCTGCTCATCAGAAGATTGTCGTAGATGTCCAGCTCGGCCATCCAGAGCTGCTTGAGCATCTTGGCGTTGCCCAGGAGTCTTCGTCGTTGTCCAGAGAGGAGTTCGCTGAAGTGGCAGTCCTCCACATTCAGAAGCTTATCCGCCGAGCCCTGAGCTTTCAAACGTCGTCCTGCATGGCGCTTGTCTCGGTGAGTCCGTGACTAAACCTTGTGTAGCATCTGGTGTGTATCTTCGTATTGAACCATTATTATTGAAATCTAAAAATGAACCATTATTAAGACTTATTGCGTTGTCAGTTCCGACAAACTGAGCAGCACCGGTAAATCTCGCTTGTCCGGCACAGTTTAAAACATAACCAGAAACACCTGTTCACCGTCTCGGCCTCCCAGTTGGCGTTCTCCAGGTCGAAATTGTCCTCCCTCTGCTCTCGTCGTTCTTGAACCAGGTCAGGGCCGTCTCTGCAAACCCTCACGCACTCCTCCGCGTGCTCGGGAGCAGATTCTCCGGCACGCCGAGCGGTTCCCAGACTCCGCCTTATTGAAAAGATTCAATAATTTTATTGATTTGTGATGTCATTATTGAAACAGCGTTTTTTATTGAAATGTGTGGCATTTCTGAGGTGTAATGATTATTGGTTTGTTTCAATAAGCCTTATTGGTTTGTGTTTCAATAACCTTATTGGTTTGTGCGTTTCAATAAGCCTTATTGGTTTGCGCGCTTCAATAAGCCATATATTGGTTTGCGCGTTTCAGTCAGGTGTTCCAGCTATACGTACATATAAGGGTGCAGGGGCGGCACTGCTGCCCTCCATGTTTGGTGTGACCCAACAAAGCGTGGCGCAGCCAAGCGGGCTCAAAAGCCATTGTCAGCAATGACTGGAGTTGTGGCTGAGTTTAGAGCAGATGATGTGCTGGTGTGGCAGCATTCAGCTGGCTGGCTGTCCTTTTTCCTCTACAGCCCTGAGTTTGACATGTACCAGCGCCTGAGTGTTCCCAGTTGGCAGTATGTTGCCCAGAAAACTTTCCAATTTCTCTCTGGGAATTACACTGCCATGGAAAAAGACCATTTGAGGACAATGCTCAGGATAGAAACAGCTTTTGCGCTTTCAAGAGCCAGGCGAGGTCTAGACTACCGCGGCCCGCTTGGCGTGTACAAAGCCAGGCTTTAGAGGCACCAGCAGCATCAAAAAAGGAAGGACTGCTTGCCCGGCATAGCTGGCATGTGCATCAACATGTTGCTTGCAGCAATTTCTTTGAGAGATTTGTCTAGGACTTGACCAGCTGTGCCATGGTGTTGATGAAGGCAGCCAGAAAGAGGGCGCAAGGCCAGAAGCATGCGGTTTTTTTGGTGTCTTCTTGCAAACGGAAGCTTTCCTTGAACTGTCATCGCCTGCGCAGGCGCTGGAAATGCCAAGCCTATGAGAAGGCTTGCCTTCCCAGATGTGGACCAATCCGTGCTGGACGACAAGCTTGACACATATGTGAGGTTCGTCGGGGCCAAGGAAGCCTTCAACTTGCACGCTTACAAGAAGCTGCAGCCCCAGCAAGCTGAGAGCCCCAAGAGCTTGCTGAAGCTTGTCCTGCTGCTGGAGGCTTTGGTGGGGGCTAGCCCAACTGCCCAAATCAAGCACAAGTACTTGAAGCAAAGCATCACCACACTGACGCATAGTTTTGGTGAAGAGTTGTGCTCTTTGCAGTTTCAAGGGGACAAAGCCCACCTGGCTGGAATGGTGGCTGATTGCGTGGGGGTTGTGCTGAACCACTGGAGAAGGGCCACAGCTTCCCCAGCTTCATGGGCTCGATTTTGCTGTCAACTTGAGGAATCTCAGGCAAAGATTCTGGAAAGGGTGTACAAGCAGACGCAGGGTGGCCCAGCTAGAGTCTTGCAGGCGCGGGATTCAGATGTCACCATGGACTCGCAGGGCTTCCCCGCCTTGCTGAAGGAAGTCTCTGACTCAGAGCGCGGCTCAGAGACAAAGCTTGACATGGGCAGAAGCATGAGTGCTTTTTTTGACTGTGATGCAAGTGCTGCAGCCTGCTCGCCACCACCTGCGACGAAGAAGGAGTGGCGTAAAAAGGCCACGGAAGCGGGGACAGACTCTGCCACAAGCCCAGCACGCAAGGGCATCACGCATCGCAAAAGCAAAGAAAGCTGGCCCCAACAGAAAGGCCAAGCTTGAGCAGGACACAGCCCTGGACACTGCCACCTTGTCCATGGGTGGAGGCAAGCACCAGACCTACATTCAGCACAAACCAGGGGGTTCTGGAGGCAAGAAGAAGCTTGTGGTTGGATGCGCCACATCTATGGCCCAGAGAACCACCAAGACCCACAAGGCTATCATTGAGATGCTTTTTGATGCGGCCAAGAAGCCAGGCGCCACCAAAGCAAGCGTGCTGGCTGCTAGGGAGAAGTTGCTTGAAAAGCACAAGATTATCTGATGTGTCATTTTCCCTTGCTTTGCTCGCAGCCGGTGGATTTAGCAAAAAAGACTCGTGTTGCCTGTGCTTGCGTGCAACTTGCTGTGGCCAGCCAAGTGTGACAGCAGACGGATGTGGCACTCATGCAACTTGATGGTTCCACGCAGCTCTGCAGCATTTTCAAGGCTTCCGATTTCTTTCGAGCCATGTCAAACAGGGCCTTCCCCTATGTGTTGGATGACCCCTATGAGGAGACTGGGGAAGTCAGCAGCTCTAAGGGCACAGGCAAGGGCAAGAAGGGCAAGAAGGGCAAGAAGGGTGGCTTGCCCAACGCAGCTGGTGGCTCTTCTGCAAGTGGCAAAGGCAAGCCAAGTGCAGCCTTTTGGCGCTGATGTTTACCAAATGGTTGTTGTCCAAGATGGACAAGTTTTTTGCCAGACCTGTAAAGATGACTGCCCAGGGGCTTTGGGCCTGTGCTTGTGTCTTTGCCACGAGGTGGCAGACAAGTTCGACCTAGCAGGGTGAGCAAGCAGTGGGCAACCCGCTGACAGGAAAAGCTTTGCGTGGGTGGGGGGGGGGCATTGACAATTCTGTTGTAACTTGGCAAACAGCTATGTATAACAACATTTGCTTGCGCGAGGGTTGGAGCAAACAATTGTGCACCAATCTGTTGGCGGGATGGGTTTCATGCCCTGGGCCCTGCAAGGGCTCAGGGCAAGAGGTGCTTCCTTGTCAGCTCCATGCTTTTGGCTGCAAACTCATGCTTTGCATCTTTGCAGCAACTTGATGGCACATGCGCTTGAGCGACAGTTTCTGTGTAGAAGCGTTGCACATGCTCGCAGGCACTTGGGGCTTGCATGTGCGTGGCAGTCACTTGAGCCATTTGATGTTTGACTTTGTGTTTGCGACAGCTGCTTGGAGCTCAAGGAAGCTTTTTGGCCTCAACTGTGGGCCCTGTTCTTCCATCTGCGCTTTGTTTGCAGCCATGATCTCAGTGGTGAGCTTGCTCTTCCTCATGCAGTGCCAGCCTGCTGGTGGAATGATGCCATTGGGCCTCATTATGGGTGGGGGCGGTGGCTTTCCTCCTGGCAAGGTGGTGGGCAGCCACCAAATTTGCAGCAGAGCTGGTTGACGGTGCCAGCCAAGAAGAAAAAGAAGAAGAACAGGACTGGCTCCCAAAAGGAGAAGAACAGAAGGCTGAAGTTTTTCACTGAGATGATGAAGGAGGACAGCAGCTCCTCTGAAGAGAGTGAGGACGACCCAGCACAGTCCTTTCAAGAGCCTGGAGCTGCTTTCAGAATGTTTCGACTTGGCGCAATGGGCCAATCAAGGTTCAAGAGGCTTCAGGAAAGCGCTCTAGCCCAAGCAGCTGCAGCCACAGCAGCTGCAGCCCAGGCCCAGGCAGCTGCAGCCAAAGCAGGCCAGCAGGTGCAGCCTTGGTGGGGGGGCACGTCTCCAAGCATGCCAAACCCTTGCCAAGCAGCCAGCGCGGGGCCAGCTCAGCAAGGAGATCAGCAGGGTGATGGGCAAACTCAGCAAGACCAAGCTGGACAAGCTGATCAGGGAACAGCTCAGCAAGCTGGATCATCAGGGAAAAGCTCAGCATGCTGGACAATGGCCTCAGCATGGCATGATGGGCATGATGGGCAAGGAGGTCAGCAAGGGCAAGCTCAGCAGGGACAATGGCCTCAGCAAGGACAATGGCCTCAGAAAGGACAATGGCCTCAGCACGGCTGGCAAGGCAAGCACCAGCAAGGACAATGGCAAGGGCAAAGCTTGAAGAATAAGGCAAAGAACCAGGCTGCTTCGTGGAGAGGTTTCAGAAGATGCCATACCTGTTCCTCTTGGACATATGCCGGGTGGCTCCACGGGTGCAGGAATGCAGCTTGCTCTGACCACCCATCAAACAGGTGGAATGAGTATTGCAAAGCCAACAATGTCCAGGATCCACAAGCAGCGCCACTTGCAGATGGTGCTGGAGATGGAGGAGCAGCACCCAGTGGACATGCTACACCTCCTTCAAATCTTGCTGCCCCAAGCGATGGTCAAACTGATGCAGCCAGCCCAGCTCCTGCAGATGGTGCAGATGGGCATGGTAGCTCAGCTGATGCTCCTGCAGCTGGTGGTGGAGATGGTGGGCTGGCAGTACCTGAGCCTAAGGGAGCGCCTAGGAAGGACAAGGGGAAAAAAGAGTCCCAGGATCCAAAGGGGAAGAAAGATTCCCAGAAGAGGAGAAAATCCTGAACAAGCTGGATGCAGTTTCTTCCTGCAAAAAAAGTGCTGTGCTGGGGGGGGGGGGTGGGGAATTGGGTTGGCTGGCCCTGCCCAAGGGCTCCAACCAAACCAGGAGAAGTTCTGTTCCAAATGCGTTTTTGTTAAATGATTTTGTGTGTGTGTTCCAGGCAAGAACAAATTGCATTTGGGCCCTGTCCAAGGGCTCAAACATGTTTAAAATGACTGAATCTCATGTGATCTCATGTGATCCTCATGTGATCTCATGTGATCTCATGTGAGGGTGGGTTATCTCATATGAGGGTATTTTTGCCTCATATGAGGGTATTTTAGCCTCGTATGAGACAGTGTTGTCTCATATATTCTCATGTGATCTCATGTGAGGTTTTCGCATTTCTGCAGCCATTTCTGGGTTCAGCCCAGTTTGTGAGAGCCATTGTTCAAAGTGTTCAGAGTGTTTGCATTTTCAATCTGGCTGGCAATGGCCAAGAAGGTGATGAAGAAGAGTGCCCCTAAGGTCAAGAAGGATGCCAACCAGAAGCAGACCAAGCCTGTCAAAGAGCCAAAAGCCATTCAAGAAGCCTGCCTCTCTACCTTTTCATTGAGCTGGGCGCCTTTCTCAAGAGCCTATGCAAGGACCAGAAGAAGACACTTTGGCAGAGATTTGCTCATGCCAGGGGCTCCATGAAAGACCCAGAAGCTGATGCTATGTGGAACCAACAGTGCAAGGGGCCTGGCAGCCTGGAGCCCAAAAAAAGCTCAACAATGGTGGGACCTTGAAGGGGTGCAGCCACTACATGAAGGAGCTGGTGGCCTTGTCAAAGACTTCTGGGGAGAGGAAGGAGTCAAGCTGGGTGCCTTTCAATAAGATGATGAGGCAGTATGGATTGCAGGAGCTGATGAGGAGGATCCATAAAGGGACAATTGCTTGCAGGAAGGCACTTCATGATGATGATGAGTGGGAGTTCAAACTCAACAAGGCCACCAGCTATGAAGACACCAGCCACAGCCACACCTATGAAGGCAGCAAAGCTGGTAAGATGGAGGCTTGCCAGTGGTTGGAGTTGAAGGCCAAGAGCATTGGAGGGACTGATGAGGGCGATTCAGCTAAGGCAGCCATTTCCAGGAACCTTGGGAAGAGCCTTACCAAGCAGCTCAAGCTCAAGGACAAGAACAGTGAGAGCCTGGATGAAGACGATGATGAGAGCCAAGGCACCACAGGCCAAGAGAAGGAAGACCCTGAGGAAGCTGAGGCTGAGATCTTGTCATCATCTGGCATGGCAAAGAGTGAGACAGGCACGAGGATCAACAGGATGAAGAAGCTGCTGCTGAAATTGAAAAAAGAAGGCAGCCGTGACCAGGTGGCCATCCTCAGCGGCCCCCTCAAGGAGCTGGAGAAGTTTGAGAAAAAGAAGACTTCCATGGAGGCTGTCAAGGGCATCCTCTTTGACGCGGCCGTGGCAGTGAAGAAGTACAAGAAGTTTCGGTCGGCTCAGAAGTAGGAAGGCTTCGGGGCTCTAGCAGCTCAGGGGCATTAATTGCCATCGCTTGCATGGCAAAGATTTTTTGAGCACAAGGCAGGGACACAAGGAGAAAACGTGCAGACTGCAGATTTGGGTTTGCAGCTGTTGCGCACAAATGTTGGCGGGCAGGATTGCTGTTGGGCAATGTTCAAGCTTCAGAGTGTGCAGTGTAGCTGGCTGGCCCGCTGCACGTAGAAGTCCTAAAGTAGCATTGCCTTTCAACACACATTACTGTTTCTGCTGGTTGACCAATATAGGTACAGGCTATGCTGGTGTTCAGAAAGGGTTGGGGCCCTGGGGGCCCTGCCCAAGGGCTTCCAAACAGGTTTCAAAGGACTTTTTAGCATGCCTGTAACTGTTAGCCGCAGTGTCCACAGTTTCCTATGTTGACACTTAAAAGCCTGTTGAGCTCAAAAAGCATTCTTGGAGAACCCCTGTTTGTTCTTGCAATGTTTTCACAATGCTGCACGCGCTGTGGGCCATGGGGAGGGGGGCATGTGCACTTGTGAATTGCGCTGGGAAGCAGGGAAACTCAAAGAGGTTCGGTTTGACTTGCAGAAGTTTGCTGGCAGCTTTTCGCTTTTCTTGCTGCAGCATTGATGCAGGGAGTTTCTGTGAAGACGCCAAAGCAAACAGCAAGCGAAGAAGAAGTAACAGTAGGAACCAGCTCTGCTCGAGCAAGTTCCCAGCAGTTTTCGTGTGCGTTTCTTGGTTGCTTTGAGTGGATGGTGGCAAGGAAAAAGCCGTGTTGGGTAGCCACCCCCCGCCCCCCCCCAGTGCCCGCAGCTGTTTCCCCCAGTGGATGTTGACAAGCTTGGGGCAGGTGGCTTGCAGCTACCCCATTTGACCTTGGCATCCTGGAACTTTGGCTCCAAACAGCAGGCCCCTGCGCGCAAGCTCCCATTCCCTTTTGCAAAGCAATGGCAAAGTGGAAAAGAAAGAAGTATGAGGTCATGCAAGAGCAGCAGCCTGCTGAGGAACTAAGCCCGTTGGCTGCTTGCCTGCTAGTGCAGTTTGCAAATGGAGTTTCTGCACCTTGGCTGCAGGCCTGATATGGTCAGGGTATGCTATTTGTTCAGCTTTGGTGCGCTTTCCTGTGTGGCCTGTGGCAGCCCAGGGCCTTCCATTCAAAGCGTTGCCCTGGCTGCTACCAAATCTGGGGCAACTGGCGCTGACATTGTGGAGCTAGCCAGCTTGGGCAATTTTGGAAGGCAGCCACAGCATATTGCTGAGCAGATCACATTGAAGTACTGCAAGACAAGCAGCTACCACCTGCCAAGCCCATACATAGCTGATGTGCCAGTGCTGGTGAAGAGCAATGTGGACTGCAATGTGTCTGTGCAACTGAAACCCATCGCTTTGTTTTTGCCACATGACTGGCTTGCTTGGATGGGGGGGCCTGCTCTGGATGAGGATGGTTAAGAGCTTGTGGCTGGCTTTGGCCACGCCCATGGCTTCTGGTCAGACCATGATATGAGTGATCCCAAGCTCATCAACAATCCGCTCAGCAAGGTGGATTTGACACATTGCCTCCCGTGCATGGCGATGGTGGTGCTTTTCAAAGGCATGATTCCATCACTGTCATCAGCATGAGGAGCCTGCTGTCTTCTGCAAATGTGGCACACTACTGCTGGCAGCAATCCCAAAGTACTGCTCCAACAAGGATGGTGGTGATGACGAGAACACCATGCACCACATTTGGTCAATTCTGAAGTGGAGCTTCAGCTTCTTGCTGTACAATAAGCACCCTGAGAAGGACCACAACGAGAACAAGTGCCCCCAAATTCCAAGAGGGCAGACCTGGCAGGGCAGCCGCTATCTGCCAATGGCTTCAGTGCCTGTGTGTTTGCTATGACTGGAGATGGCGAGTGGTTCCAAAATGAATACAAGTTGAAAGGTGCAAGCTCCAACGAGTGCTGCTTCAATTGCCAGGCCAACAGGTCAGACATACCTTACAATGACTTCAGGGCCAGCGCAGCCTGGAGAAAGACTGTCACCAAACACAAAGGCACAAGCCATGTGATTTCCAAAATTCCTGGTGTTGTTGGGGAAACTTTTGCTTATGACTCCTTGCACATCATTGAGGAAGGCGTTGCCGCCCATGCACTTGCAAACTGCTTCTTCGATTGGGTGATCAAGCCTGGGTGGGCTGGCGTGCAGGAAGCCAGGCTCAAAGCCTTGTTCCACAAGATCCTGAAGCAGTATGAAGAGCTTGGCATGCCATCTTCCAACAGGATCCCCAAGCTGACCTTCAGCAACCTTTGCAACCCAAAGAGCAAATATAAGAATTTTCCTGATCTCAGTGGCTTCAAGGCCAGGCGCATCAGGTACTTGGTTCCATGTGTGGTAGAGCTCTGCCAGCAGCACGCAGACGAGATGGCGCCATACACCACGCAGAGGCTGCGCTGCCTCCAGAACTTGGCAGCAGTTTCTGACATAATAGATTCTGGGCACATGCACCTGCCCAGGAAGGAGTGTTAGCTTTCAAGAATCACACTGACCTTTTCCTGCAACATTATGTGAGATGCAGCAAGATGTGCATGGAGCAGGGCCTGCTGCAATGGAATGTTGTGCACAAGCACCACTTGCTTGCCCACATGGCTGACCAAGCCCAGTTCCTTAACCCCAAGTATGTCACCACCTACACTGGTGAAACCATGGTGGGCTTCATGGCATCCCTGGCGCACGCTTGCCTAAATGGCACCCCTAACCACATTGTGCCTGAGAAGGTCTGCTGGAGGTTCAGGCTAGGGCTGTGGCTCAGGCTCACAGGCCATTGCGTTGACCAGGAGGGAGAAGATGTAGAGTGAAAAGTTGGAGCGAGCTGCTGTGCGCTGAGAGGCCCTGCACAAGGGCTTCTGCCTTTCAATAGCTTTTTGCGAAAGCAACCGCTTTGTGAACTTGTGAAAGTTGATTTGGCACTTGATGTAAGCTGCGCGCAGCTTCATTTCTTGTCAGTGGCTGCCTTGATGAACCCCTGGCATGGCAGGCCCAAAGATCCAGGCTTGTTCCCTTATATGGTAGTTTCATGGAGTTTCCATCAAAACAACATAGAGCCACAAAGTGGGTTCGTCTGTGGCATGGGTTTGGGCATGGGCTGAGGAATGTTTAGGGGCTGGAACAGCTATCTGGTCTTATTGAAATGGGCTTGCAAACCAATAATACCTGCTGTTGAAATGTAACTTACAAACCAATAACCTTCGCACATGCTGTTTCAATAAAAACAGTGCTTCTTATTGAAATGAAGGCCCACTATTGAAACATGCCAAAATTATTGAATCTTTTCAATAAGCCGGAGTCTGGGTTTGGCTTGTGTGGGATGAAGTCGTTGTTGGTTCATCACCCATCTCGATCCGCACTGGTCGCAGATCTTGACGCTCATGCGTGTCCACCATCCGGTAGAAGTGAGTCAGGAGAGCAAGCCAACGACGAAGCCATCGCGGTGGCGTCTGAAACATGGCAAGGCGAAGGCCGTGCTGGGAAGCTAGCTCTGGGCAGAGGCTCGCATGGTTGCCCAAACGTCCGGTAGCTGTCGATCACCTGTACCTCACATGGCCAGGAAGGCATAGTTTCAGGCAAATCATCAATCCGAATTGCAAGATGCCCGCAACTGGAAAGAAACAGTTAGTTGGATAGGCTATGAAATCACTCGAGGGATGGCGTTGGCCCGCACCTCTCAAACAGTCAAGGGCAAACCATGGGTGCAAGGTGCTGCTGGTGACTGCGATGCCACTGAATGCCTGCAACCTGCCGCATTCTGGACAAGACGACAGGTAGAAGCAAGAAGCAGAAGTCGGTCACCAGAAGAAAGAGCAAGAGGTAATCAATGGAGTATAAGACAAATGGAAACAAGAAGCAGAAGTCGGTCACCCGAAGAAATAGCAAGAGACGAGGGAACACGTGGAAACAAGAAGCAGGAGCAGAAGCCCAGAAAGTGCTGACACAAAAAGTAGCCGAGGCAAGAAGAAATACAAGAAACTTAAGGAAATGATTACATAATATTGTAAGATAATAAATGCCTTTCTACAGCAGACATTCTAATGATGGAAGTGATAGGTTTTTGGGTAGTATAGAAGATGAAGAAGATTACAGCAACTTCTTTAGTAGGTTATATGCTTTCAGCAGCTTTGATGCAGCCATTCAAAAACAATATGATAGTTCAGATGTGGATGGAATACCAACATCAAGTGAAGAAGATATACCACAGAAAACAAAGGAACAAGCATATCAAAGCAAATACTTTCAAGAAAAGCAGTACCATCCACACACCTGTAATATTTGTGGAAAAACGATGAGTAATTCTTCAAATATCAAAAGACACGAGAAATCTAGAAAGTGCCTAGAAGCAAGAGAAAGAATTTGATTACTATTTTTTTAAAAACACAATTAAAATCAAAACTAATCAGCATTATATGAGTGAATTAATGAACAAGCGTTAAACAATACAATTATGATTTAGAAAAGGGTTATGGCAGTGTTAAATCGTTGTATGAACAAGCATAAGAAAAGAGAGCAGGTATAATATTAGAAGAAGTAAAACAGTTTATGAAAACGCAACCTAATGAACAAATTAAACCGTATCAAAAATATAATAGTTTCTTAGTGCCTTATGCCCGAGCAGAATTTCAAATAGATGTTATGGATATGAACATATTTAAGAAAGAAGGTGAAGAAAGATATGCTTTAATTGCAATTCATGCTTTCAGTAAATTAGGTAATGTTGTTCCTATGAAAAATAGAACCAGTGTTGATGCTGTAGATGCTTTGAATCAGTCTTTTAAAATAATGGGTGAGCCAATTGAATTTTATAGTGATGATGACGGAGCATTTTACTCGGATGTCAAAAAATATTTAGATAGTCTAGGTATGAGTTAAAAGAAAACAATGACACACGCGAATGCCGCAGAGAGATTCATTAGAAGTATGAAGAAAGGAATAGGAGACCGCATGCACTTTACAAATGGTAAATGCGTCGGTCTGCGGAGCCTGAAGCCCTGAATCTGCTAATCCGCCATGCGCTCCTTTTACGTCTATGACATGTCTGAGCCCTCCCTGTCTGGCGGAAAGCAAGGGTGGTGTGCATGCCAGCCTATACATGCATTGAGAATCACACGGGTGATATTCTCTTCTGGCTGCACACCCGGATTCATCTCCATTTGGAGCTATCAGTGTTCTCCTCAGCGTCCTTGCATTCGGTCAGGCTGATCTCCGGCTTCGCTTCCTGAAGTTGTCCCGCAACTTGCCGGATCTCTTGGTGAAGACATCGGCGCATCACCTCCGTGGGCGCCCGCTTCACTGCCCGGCAAGTCTGCCTTAAGCCGGCGATGTCGATCTCCACCCGCTTCTCTGCGAAGCTCGTTGAGAGCTGGATCGCATCGAACAGGCGTCCGTCACTGGCCTCACCGGGAAAGGTGACTTTCCACCCTGCGCGGCCAAATTGTTCGGGATGAAGCACTCACATCCCAAAAAGTTCGCAGTGTCCTCCGCCCGATCCAATGAAGCCGCTTCCGCCGCCAGGGTTGAGCGTAGCACTCGATGGTGCCTGAAACTCTTCCATTCCAAAAGCGAAGCCCGTGTTGGGACTGTCATCACCTCCTCCGTAAAGGCAGAGAGCTGAAGATCGAGGATCTTCATGAAGTCAACCGCTCTTTGCGGTACGCCAAAGGCCACGCCAGATACCAGCGTCAGCATCGAGCCGGTGCCCGCGGACAAGCTGATCTTGGTGGCCTATGGGGACTCCGCATTTGCGAATGCTCCGGGAGGCAAGTCGCAAGGCGGCATGGTGGTGCTTGTGACTGAAGCAGGCAGTCAGGGCGTGTTGTCCTAGCCACTGCAGTGAGCCCATCCCCGACCTGAACTCCAAGCTCTAACGCTACAAGGGTTCCCTCCGAGGCTTTGGCCTTGGTGAGGATCATGTCCGCCTCATAGTGACTTTGGTCCTGCGTGATCCTGCCGTCTGGCCATCGCTTGATGTGCCTGCCCACGAAGAGAAACTCGTCGTACTCCCAGGGGCTGCCCCACTTGAAGCTTGCTTCCACCGCAGCCATCTGCTCCTTGGCCACGCCTCCGATCACGTCATCCACGTGAATGCCCAACATGGCAGTGACCTCGTTGTCTCGGGCCGGATCCTTGAACAGGAAAAGGCAAGGATCAACGCTGCATTGACACCAGCCCAGCCCCAGGAGCACGCGCAGCACACGGCAAAACCACTGCCTCGGCGCGTTGGCTTGTCCATAAACCGGAGCGCTCAGCTTGTAGAGCAAAGCTGCCTTGACCGCCAATCCCTTGGAGGCCGCATGAAGATTGCTGTCGGCCGACCTGTATCTGGCTCTCCTTGCAAGAAAGCCGATTTGCAGTCGCCGTTGATCAACTGCACCCGGCTTGAAGCGCACCGCTGCAGAAGGCAGGTAAGCCCAAGCCGCGAAAGCACAGGTGCGTCTCGTGCTAGTAGAGGAAGATGGGGATCCCTGAATCCTTGCACCACCAGCCTGGCCTTAGCTTTGTACCTGGCGCCGCCGTCCAGAGGCTTCCACCTGTAGCAGATCCGCGAAGGTAGGATCAGCTTCTTGTCGATACCGGCGTCTCTTCTGCCTCCTCACAAGAATTCCACTTGGTCCATTCGGACCACTCGGCCTTCACGGCTTCCAGGAAAGCCGGCCAATCTGCTGAAGGAACGCTCTTCCAGAACAGTTCCCTCTTCAGTGCCTGCCTCAAATTTGAGTCCTTCTCAAATCAGAGTCGTCCTCGTCGGACGTCTCGACCTTTTCCTCGTCGATGGCGCCAACTTCGCAACGCACGCAAAGAACACCCTCACGCGTCAATGGGTCTTGGGTGTGAACCCACGCATCCCGAGCGCCATCATCAGCGAAGGTGAGAATGGGACCAGGGCCTCGAAGATCATGCGCCGCTGCGTGCTTCTTGGACAAGTCGTCCTCCACGCTCTGGCAAAGTCATCGTTGCCCGGAATCCAGGCCTCTCGCCACCTGAACCCATCTGCCACGATCATTCCGGACCCAAACTGATCCCGTCGGTCCAGGGTCCAGGCCGATGATCACGCCCTGGCGGTAACCTGCGTAAGGTCAAGGTACACCACTCGTTAGCCAACCGGGTCCGCGCCAAGGCCGTGACCTCCTCAAGATGGCTTGGCGTAGAGCCTCATCGTTCTCCAGCTGCAAGAAGATCTGCATCGCGCTGAACCTGAGGTTCACGATCTCCTGGAGTCTCTGACTTCTGACTGAGAATCACACCTGGCGCACAGCCTCCGATCAAAGGAGCAGGATCAGCGGGTGCTACGTGGCATCATGGACATCGAGGGTGACGGTGCTCTGATGAAGGCATCACGTCTGTTCCTCTTCTACCACTACCACCACCCGACACGGTTGACACCGCAGTCGGCACCGAGGCGGCATCTCTACAGCCAATCGCCATGCCTCAAACACCACAATCAGGAATGTCACAACCAGGAACGCCTTCCCGGTTTCGGACACAGGCCTCAGGTGATAAGCGACGGCCTTCAATGACGAGGAGACCGTCAAAGCAACCCTCCAGGTCTTCCAAGCCATCGAGAGGTTTAACCTCCGAGTTGGCGTCCATCATGGAGCAGGAACTTGGCCTCCAGGCGGAATCCTCTCAGGCGACCTTTTGGCAGATGAACCACAGGCCCTCACCATCCACGCCAAGACCTACCGCCTGCAGTGCGGTGCTGTCGAGAAGGTCATGGACGGCGGTCAGACGTGCTGCGGTATGAACACCGATTTCACCGACAAGGTCAAGGAGGTGAAGTCTTGGTTCGATGAAGACGTGGAGTACAGGGAGGCATAGAATCGAAACAAGAACCGCAATCGAAGCCCTTTCAGAATCGAATCGCTTCGAACCGCTCTGGGACCGAACCGTGTAGAACCGAACCGGTACATAACAGCTGGTGCTAAGAATCGGCCAATGCAAGAACCGAACCTCTCTTGAACCGGGACGTTACACAAATTTATGATTAAGATTGACATGGCTTTGCTCACGCCAGAAAGGCCTCTGCGCAACTTTTCCCGTATCCCACGCCCTTCCCTTCCTTTGGTCTCCTCCTTCCCATCCCCAGAAGTTCTTCCAAATTTTCCGGGGGTAGACTTTTGCTTGAGTTTCAGACACGGACTAGCAACCCCTTGCCGGAAAGAAGAGGTTTGACCGATTTGGTCTGACCCTTAGAAATCCTCCTTCCCATCCCCGGAAATTGTTCAAAAATTTCCGGGGGCAGACCCGCTTCCCTGTGCCAGGAGGGGGGATCTTTCGAGCAGCCGAAGTTTCAGACGCGTTTTGGAGAGTCCCGCAAATCTTCTAACGCGCACTCCAAGTTGTTTCCGGACTTTTTCCGGACTTTTCCACATGCGCTATGCTGTTTGGAGCCCTGACAGAATTGGAACCAGATTCGGGGGGCTATCTCACGCTGTGAGGCCTGGATGGGCCGCCAGTCATGCGCTAAGGGGGGCGCCGCTGAATCTGATTTCAAGTCTGTCACAGGCTCCAAACAGCACGGCACGTCCGGAAAAGTCCGGAAGAAGTCCAGAAACAACTTGGAGGTGGTTAGGGTGTTGGCGGGCCGGCCCAAGTCCTTGATCTCCAAGAGGCGTCTGAACTGGTCTGAGCCAGGTCTGAAACCAGTCTGAAACCAGTCTGAAACATCGGAAATGATCCCCCCAACCCCTGCGCCTGCTCTCAAAACGCCCCCCGCGCAGGGGGGGAGCAGAAATCGCTCCAAGCCCTTCTTTCTGGAAAGTCTTGGAAAGAGGCGCCGTCCCATCTCATGCTGCGGCCATCTGCTTTGGGTCGGCCGCCAGTCAGGCGCCCAGGAGCCAGCGGAGGTGGAGCATCAATTGAAACTTTTGTGTTGATGGAATCAAC
>CAUJNA010003529.1:103208-172433 GCA_963377175.1 Effrenium voratum | reverse complement strand
TGTTCCCAAAAGTTGCAGTACTTGGGCTCGCCGAAGACGCCATTGTACTGTGTAGGTTATCGTTCCTTTATTGTCCCTGTACCCGCAATAAACCATCTGTCTCCCAGTCCAGTGTAGAGCTTGTAGTTACGGCTGATAACCTGTCAAGAGACGGCAAGGTGACGCCCCGTGGGACGCTATGCACCGAACCCTCAAGCTGTAATACCAACCACGTAGAAAGGTGTATACGGACGATGCCGTTATAGCCGAACCCGTGTAAACGTTGTAAGGGAGAAGGAATGATAGTTACAACAGTGGTCCTGACAAATGCAGCGCAAGCAAAGTGTTTTCGCTCTCAATGCCGATCACGTATGTATGCAGTCATACATCAGATCTTGAACCTCAATTGTGTCTTGAGCCAAATGGCGATCAATGGAACTTGGGAAGCAACACCAACAAGGACCTCAGAACAGCTACCCAATTTCGGCACGGGGCCTAGAGGGTTTTAACATAATATATGTGTATGCTATATTTAGTAGTATATTTATATGAATATTATATCATGTTATATTGATAGATCTTGGTGGTAGTTAGTGTCAAGAAATGGAGCGGCTTTCAGCAGTGACACTGTTACCCGGAATGGGAATCGAAAGTCTATGGGGCCCGAACCGACACAATCCTAAGAACCGAATCGACCAGAACCGAATAACAATTCTGAGAGATTCAATTCAATGCTAAAAGAACCGAACCGCACCCATTGACAACGAACCGGGGTCATCCTGGGAGTACGATGAGAAAGCCAAGGCTTGGAGAACTACCTGGACATGGCCAGGCGATTTGTCGCCTCCTTCAACAGGGGCCGCCAAGACTCCTTGTCCCGGATCACGTCGACGTGGTTGCTGCTTGTTGATGTTCGAAGACGTAGTGTAGTGGCTCCCTGACTGAAAGGAAAAACTGCTGCTGTTGGGCAGGATGAAACGCTCGTCTCCCCGGACCCTCAGTGCTTCTTGGACTCCTGTGGTGATGGCAAGTGCGAGCTTCCATGGGTAGATCTGACCTATCTTGGCGTTGGCTCCCATGCAAGGCTCGTTGCATTTGAGGCTGATGAGCGGTAGAAGTTCTGCAAGGTTCGTGCACCAAGTGAGCAAGCGTCCACCTTGTCCGCATAGTTCGAACCATGCACTCCAGGTTGTCGTAGAAGTCGCTTCAGCGGCTCCAAGCTCCAGATAGCACTGCTTGACCAGGATCGCTTCGTGTTTTCGGAGCTCGGCCAACTCCTCCGAAGTAGTTCAAATTTGGCGAGCCTTGACCACAATCTGCATTCGGGCTCGAAAATCGTGAGGAAAGGTCTCCTTTTTCGCAAGAGCTTCCGGACGATCTCAAAGGAACTCCGGGACCGAAGCTTGATTCCATGTGCACGGTCAATGGGTTGGCCCACCTGAGACATTGGCAGAGCCGCCGTAGATCCACCAGGTTGAGCTTGAACTTCCTGAGTGAGGGACTTTCTGAGGGAGCGGCTACTCATCAGAAGATTGTCGTGGATGTCCCGCTCAGCCATCCAGAGCTGCTTGAGCATCTTGGCGTCGCCGTCGTTGTCCAGAGAGGAGCTCACCGAAGTGGCGGTCCTCTACACCCAGGGGCTTATCTGCCGAGCCCTGAAGGCTCAAATGTCGTTCTGCATGGCGCTTGTCTCGGTGAGTCCGTAACTGTTCACTGTCTCGGCCTCCCAGTTGGCGTTCTCCGGGTCGAATTGGTCCTCCTCCCAGTTGGCGTTCTCCGGGTCGAATTCGCCCTGCACTCCTCCGCGTGCTCGGGATCGCCCCGGTTGCGGAGCTCCTCCGCATACTCCGGCCACGGCTTGATCAGCATCTCGGAGGGTCTCATAGGGGTTCCCCTGCGGACCAGCCGGTTCATAATCTGCTGCCGCGTGAACATCGTGTAGCGCTCCTCCTGCCTCGCACTCACCATCAGCACCGCTGACTTTGGAGTCGGAGCCATCGCCTTCGGCAAGTTCGTGAAGTCGTTCTGCTTGGGTGCTGCCGGAAGGGAAGATGCTGGAGATGGCTCCCAGGAGTGCCCCGAACCAGAAGATCGTCCCTTGGATGGTCCACCTTTGCTTTTGGCGGAAACGCCTGGTTTGCCGGCCTTGGCGAGCGAGCAGCTTCTCCGGCACGCCGAGCAGTGTGCTTGCGGAGGGTCTTGCTTTGGCTTGTGCGGGATGAAGTCAAGTTCAACCACACGAGCCTCTGCCCAGAGCTAGCTTCCCAGCACGGCCGCCACCACGATGGCTTGCTCTCCTGACTCACCTCTACCGGATGGTGGACACGGTGATGAAGACAGCATTGCCTATGCGGCCGTCAGCCTGAGAGCCAGCCTGAGAGACCAGATCCTCACTCAGCACAAGGCCGGTCTCCAGGCCTATGGAGCAGCCGATGAGCGGATCGAGATGGGTGATGAGCCTTGAGCCTCAGGCGCCCACACATCCGGTAGTTGCTGGCGATCAACTGGTAGCTCACATGGCCAGGAAGGCATACAATCCGAATCGCAAGGCGCCCGCAACCGGAAAGAAACAGTTGAGCTTCGCCAGAAACTGCCCGTAGCCTCATAACCCCGGCTGTCAAGTCAAGGGTTGCGTCCAAGGTGGTGAGGGCTGGCCTAGATAGCAGTGCGGGGGCATCTGCATCAACCACGCTGACAAACAGCAGCACGAAACGACCTCCCAAAACAGCTGGATAGGCTATGCGTTCACTCGACGGGTGATGTTGGCCTGGTCCAAAACGAAACTGGCACTTCTCAGGGAGTGAAGGGCAAACCATGGGTGCCAGGTGCTGCTGGTGACTGCGATGCCACTGAATGCCTGCAACCTGCCGTTGACAACCCGTATCCACCAGCATCAAACAAGGCTCACACGTGTATTGCACAAGAGTAGTGGCGGAACCTTGTGCATCACACACTCTGACGGAGGCGTCAGGGCCGTTTTCACACGAAGGGGCACTGACGTGCGTTGGTGCAGTCATCGGCCCGTGCACAATGACAAACTGACTCGTGCCTCTCCAGGTGAAAGGCATGTACATGCGGTTGCCGCGCCAGTCATCTTGAAGTCGCTGAGCGGGTCTGCCAACGCCCGTCGGGTTGATCTGAGTGACGCGGTCGCGATGTCCGCCAGGTCCACCCCGGGCGGAAGGTCTGTCACATCGTCCGGGCGGAAGGTCGACAGTCCTCCGCAAAGGTAATCTGCCAGTAGTCCTGCGGGCTGTCTGGCTGCTCCTCATTGGGCTCATTCTGGTCTTTCAAGTCCTCCACGAACTGAATGCAGTCCCCGTCATCCTCGGTGGAAACCATCCAGGAGCTCGCCACCACGGCACCGAACTCGTCCAAAGTGGGCTTGGTGCAGCCGTTGCTGATGAAGTGGTGCCTGCACGGGGAGCGCCGAAGCTCACTTCCAGGTCCTTGAGCAGCAGCTCGATGCCGTTTTCCACGTTGAACTTCTCGTCGCTGACCTCCTCCAGCTCCAGGGCCGCGGCGCCTGTCAAAAAATTCCAAAGCCCTCAAGGCCTGCTCGTTGGCCGGCAAGTACTCCTTGGTGATCGCCACCCGCCGGCTCAAGTTCCTGCGGTACTTTCTGAGGCAGTACGGATCAGATTCCACATCGCCTGAGAAGGATGGCGGAAAGGGAATCTGACCTGAGCGCCAACGAACCGGCGGCCTCGGCGACGCCTGGCTGAGCTTGTCAAGGAGCTCCTGCCCGAAGTCGAACCGGCACGAGGTTCATCGCCACCTGGTGCAGCAGGAGCACCATCGCGGTCTGGTTGTGGAGGTTCTCCTTCATCTGGTGGTCCTCCGCCATCTTGATGGTCATCCTCATCTGGCGGCGGATATGCATCCTCGTCGTCTTCGTCGAAGTCGAAGACCTGCGTGCCCTCATCATCATCATCCTCGTCGCCGTGAAGCGACGCTTCCTCCGCGCCAGCATGGTCTCCGGAGTGCGCCCATCCGTAGAGGTCGTCATCGAAGCCAAAGTCCATGGCCGTCAGCGGAAGGCGCGCTGGCGGTAAAAGCACCTGCCGCGCTACCAATGTCGGCCTGCGGAGCCTGAAGCCCTGGATCTGCTAATCCGCCATGCGACCTGGATCTGCTAATCCCGCGCTCCTTTCTTGAGCCCACCCTGTCTGGCGGAAGCCGAATGTGGTGTGCATGCCAGCCTATACATGCATTGACAATCACAAAATGGACGGATATGTTAAAACCTACACTGAAGAAATATAATGATACAATACACTCATCAACCGGAATGAAACCAACTGAAGCACATAAAGACGAGAATAGACTACATGTAAAGGCAAACCTAACATTAAAACAGAAGCATATGAGAAATACCCACCCTTAGGAGTTTCAAGTAAGGTGAAAATATATAAGAAAGGTAAAGGTAATTATTCTACGAGAAAAGAGACAATATCAAAATGGTCTGATAGAACATTTAAAATACAAAAGATAGAGAGAGATATACACTACAAAAATACAATATGTTAGAAGGTTTAAGCAGACATTATCTACGCCACGAAATACTTTTAGTAAATAACTAATTGATAACTTCATTGAAAATATATATACTGATTTTGACTTGAGGAAATAGTCATATTAATACATGTATACTTATTATTATTAATATATAATTACCGCCAGATGAAAATACTAAAATTGTAAAATACATACTTAAAAATAGTGTAGACAAAAAACATGAAAACCATAATCATAGGCAACAATGAATACAGATACAGCCGAGACAAACCTATAAGCAAAAAACGTATTAAAACAACTTGAAAGCGTAAAGAAAACTAATGAATACAAAGCAAATCAAATAAGAGAAATAGTAGGCATAAAAACAGTCTTAAAACATGCAATCAAGAAAAAAAGCAACAATAACAGAAGAAAGAAGCGCTTTTAGAGCATACGCCAATGCTTACACCATTTCAAGGACAAGGTCTTATACAATAACTAATGAGGGTGATTTGAAAAAGGCATTGAACCATATGAAGCCAGCCATTGAAACAATAATTTTAGACATGGCGCTTTACCAATCAGGATTGATGATTGTGAAAGTAGAAAGCATCCACATTATGCATAACAAATACAACCCTACAAGAGCAGGACAATATGTTGAACTACCAAAATGGATAAAGTCCAAAAGAGCATGTACCAACATTCAAAATAAAGATGAAAGTGTTATAAATATTGTGTTGAATGTGCTTATCATAAAAACTATGAAAAGAAGCACCCAGAATACTTTTACCATTATAAAAAAGTGGAAAGCGATTTGAACTTTGATGGAAGACATTATCCTGCGAATAATGATGATACTGATAAGATTGAAGAACAAAACCCTAATGTGTCCACAAATGTTTTCGAAATTGATGAAGTTAAAGAGCAAATAGTGAAATATAGAGCAATGAAAAATAAGGATGCAACCTGTCATATTGATTTGTTAAGAATTGATGAGGGAGGTGCTAGTCATTATGTCTATATTAAGCATATGAGCAGACTTATTAACAGTCAGAGAAGCAAATTTTGTTGTGCTTCATGTTTCTGTAAATATTGTCAAAATGGGTATGGAAATCCTGAACTCCTAAAAAACACTATGACAATGATTGTATGGAAGTAGAAGGACAAAAATAACAATGCCAAAGCCTCATGGAACAATGAAATTCAAGCATCACTTTAAAAAGTTAAGGTGTCCATTTGTTACTTACGCTGACTTTGAATGCTTAACTGAAGAAGTTGATAAACCAACAGATGAAAATATTAAAACATACAATTATCAGGAGCATAAACCCTGTGGTGTTATGTTAAATATGGTTAATTCAGTTGATGGTTCTAATTATGAATATTTGGATCGTGGAAGTGATGCAGTTGATGTTTTTTGTAATAAACTTAATGAGATAAGAGAAGACATTAAAGACAAAATGAAAGAAAAAAAAGAGATTGATAAGACTAAAAAAAGACTGTAGGAATGCTACACATTGCTTTATTTGTGGAGATAAATTTAGATATGATTATAAGAATGACAAAGAAGCTGAGAAATATAAGAAAGTTCGTGACCATTGCCATTTCACAGGTGAATATAGGGGTTGCGCTCATAGAATTTGTAATTTAAGCTTTTGTCATAAATATTAAAATACCAGTGTTGTTTCATAATATGAAAAATTATCATGGACATTTAACTATTCAAAATGCTGATAAGTTAAGTAATCAGAAGACAATAGATGTAATAGCACAGAACAGTGACAAAGCTTATTAATATCGGCTTTGATAGTTTAAGTGTTCAGGAGAGTTTCAGTTTCATGACTGCTTCTTTAGATAAATTAGTATCATTAACAAAATATGATAATACAGACTATAAAGATAAAAGTAAATGGATATTGAAAGAAAACTGGCAGAAAAAATAGATTTAGTAAAAAGAATGAAATTTTAAAACTGAAAAATGTTTGGGCTTACTAACAGAGAAAGCAGTCTACCCGTATGACTATATGAATTCAATAGAAAAGTTTGAAGATGAACATTTGCCAAGTAAAGTTATATGTTACAGTCAGTTGAGTGAGGATAATACAACTGATGAAGACTATGAAAAGGCAAAAGAAATATGGAAACACTTTAAGATTAAAAACATGGGCGAATATCACGATTTGTATTTGACAACAGATGTGTTATTGCTAACTGATATTTTTGAAAACTTTAGAGATGTATGTATTCAAAGATTATGGCTTAGACCCTGTATATTATTACACACTGTACAACTGTATATGACAACATGCGTATTGGGCTACATATTTCAACACTCCTCCTTGCTGGAGGGTGCTTGATCACCCGCACAGCAACTATACAGTGCGGTAGTCGGAGCCTGGACCAGGGCCTTACGAATCTAGAAGACTCATCTGGCCTTTACTCTTGCTTTGAAGAAACACAAATCCGGAACGATTCATTGCGTCCTTCATTTGGACTCCGGGTACTGACTTTGTCAGCACATCAGACCTGTTCCGCTTGCCTGGTATGTGTTCTACCTTTAAATGGTTCATCGCCACACGTTCCTGTAACCACAGATAACGAGTTTGAATGTGGCGTGCCTTTCCCAGGCCTACTCTATTAACCGTGCCTTTGGCTGCGGTTGCATCAGACTCTACTAGAACCTCTACCTCAACTCCAAAGTCTTGAAGGAGGGATTGAAGTCCTAATCCTACAGAACCGCCTTTCACCAAAGCGTAATACTCACTCTCTCCAGTGCTCAATGCTATCGTCGACTGGACGTTGCTTGAGTGCTTCAGTGTATGGCTACCATAGAGGGCAACCATGCCTGTGACAGCGTCTCCTGCATGGTCAGAACCAACCTGTATACGGACCTTCGAAGGTTTGGCTTGTCGCCCAAACACTTGACAAAGATCAGGATACTTCAGCAAATACCTGCTTTTTTTTCAGGTCTTGCATCGCCGCCTCGGTCGGGGTGACCATCTTCCTTGAAAGATTCTTCACAGCGTGCGAAAGATCAGGACGATCTTGACTGAGGTACGCTGCTCGCATCACACTCGACCTATAAAGTGAAGCTGCTTCTCGCGCCAACGGAGGGCTGTTAGCCTCCAAAAGCTGCTGCTCCACGGACTTCTTGATGTCTGGGGTCTCAGTGCCCTTCGCGTTCACCATTCCCAGATGTCTCACCAAAAGTTCCACATGACGGCGGTCAGGTTCCAAGAAAACCGCTGATTGGCCTTCGTGCATGCCAATGCGGATCAGACGATTCAAGAAATGTGCAGCGCGATCATCTCCATCCTCGTCTCCCAGCATTCCGAGCCGTTTCAGCTCGTAGGCACTCCTTAGAGTGGAATCCAGCTCATCCAAAGCTTCTTGATCACCAAGTGCACAGCTTAGGTCCAGCGGCTATCCTGAGTTCTCCCGGTCTTTTCTGAGGCTTGACCGGTGAGGCTTTAGCCTTACTCCCTGCAGGCGTACTGCTACTGCTGGGCTCTGCAGGTGCACGTTTCAGGCTTGACCTCTCCTCTGGGTTGTCAGGGTATGGCAAAATGCCCTCATCCCTGCGTTCTTCACTAGCTTGCACGGCCTTGTCGGCCGGTGCTCCAGCTGCGTCATCAGCTGTCACATCCCTCTCAGGGGACTCGTTCTTCTCATCTCTTTTAGATCTCTTCTTCCTCTCGTGTTCTTCTAATCCGCTCTTGCCTTCCTCATCTTGTTGCATCAGAGTCACAATCCTGGCTCTGCATGCTTCCGTGTGTGGCAACACGGTAGATTGGCCCAGCAAAATGCATGTGCATCCTGGGCACCCATCTGTAGGCGTATACTTCTCGACGTCTGCCTTCCGGATGTAGATCCTCTTCTGCATAGGTGGCGCCATGACATGAACTGCTGGTAGCACCTCCATCCTTGGCTCTCCAACCAAGACAACGGCTTCTCCAGCCGCTCCGGCACGTGGCGTGCCCGGTGACCTCCGTGCAGTCACCTCCCATGGAAGCCCTCGTAGGGCATCCCATCCGTCGGCTACCCAACGGTCACAGTCCGCCAGCCTGCGGACTCCAGCGCCCCTCTTGACACCATCTGCTGCGATCACCAAAAGTGATCCGGTACGACCATGGTGGCCGATGCACCGGCCTTCCTTAAGATGTCGTACTCCTTCTCCTACCTCACGGTAGTACAACTTTTCGCCTATAGCGATCGCTGGCTTTCGCCAGTTCTTACCGCAACGCCTGTGTTCAGGCGTGCGGCCGTCCGGTCCTTTGCGGTACCGGCGCATCAGGTCTGCCGCATGCCGCGGAAGCCATGCCAGGACGGGATCGTCCTCGCGTAGAACCTTGCCGATCATCTCTTCTAAAGAAGACCTCAAGACTCTTACCTGCCGCTTGACCTCACGGACTGCATTCTCCGCAAGTCCATTGCTCCGGTGGTCACCCACCGGGGACTCCTGTGGAACGTTTTCCACTCCAGCCTCACGAACTGCCTGCTCCTTAAGAGCAACAATCGAATGCTCACCATCGCTCATCATGACCGCTCTCCGATAGCCTAAGTGCTTCAGAAAGTTGGCAAAGAACTTCACGGCATAGGGTGTAGGACCCTTTGCATCCACAAAAGTGGCTGCCACGGACAACGTCCGGCGGTCTTTGATCACCAAGATAGGCTTGGCTCTTCCATCTTCCTTGCCATCTGTAGTCATGAAGGTGTAGTCGCTCGCGATGATGGGTAAACCGTCATCTCTCTTACTCTCCTCGTCTCGAGACCTGTGTTGCTGACCTAGGCCTCTCCCAGCAACGCAATGCCGGCACCAAGTCCTGTACTGAACATGGCCTGTGGACTCATGCTCGTCCACCTCCGCCCTTGTCGGGTTCGCTGGTGCGTGCACCAACGCAGGCGGTGCAATCTCCTCACTCTCCTCTTCTCTCTCAGGAACACCCTCAGGTCGGCCCTCAGGTGCTCCCATGTCCTCATCTCCTCGTCCGGCGGGCACGGCATCATCTGCCGCTGCCATGGCTTGGGCCGGACTTACACCACTGTGGGCTGCCGCCCAAAACCCTGAGTAGGTGCCTTCGCCTTCAGGTAGAAGTTGTAGACACCTTTCTCCTGGTACACCGGAATCCATGCCTTCGCATGGTGCTTGTTCTTCTCCTTCTCAATGAGCTCCAAGATCTTGCCAGAAACCTTGGAGTCCTGCGGGATCAGATTCCCGCCATGCTCGTCTAGCACCGCAACTCTGCCGTGCTTCAAGCATTTGTAGGCCGAGACCAAGGGTTTGTGTACCGGAGCCAACGGGCCTGTGACACTACAACAGTGCCCATACTCTCCGGTTCCTTTGAACACACCCGTACCAGTCCCACGGACCAGCTCACCTGAGGCCGTCTTGAACATAACCTCAGTTCCTTCCTTGACCGGCACTTTGTCTGCCCAGTCCGATGGGATTGCTGTCTGGGCTGCACCGGTGTCCAAATTGAAGCGGACCCATTCCATAGCCTGGAGGTCCTCTCCAGCTGTAAGTGCACCCAGCTCAAACATACCCACATCGAGCTCTCCTTCGGGTTGTTCTTCTTCATGGGCTCCCTCACCTGTGTCCTCTTCCAGTGAGTTCGCTCCTTTGTGCTTACCCTTGCTCTTGCCTTTCTTTCCACCTCCTTTTGAGCCTTTGCTTGAGCCTTTGTTTGAGCCATCCTTCTTTTTACTCCAGCACTCCGCAGCTTTATGCCCGGCTTTACCGCAATTAAAGCAAACTATGTCCTTGGAAGTTGAACCTTTTCCCCCACTGCCCTTGTCTTTACCTTTGCCCTTACTCTTGCCCTTTCCACCGGATCCCTTGCCTTTGACCAAGCTGTTGATGACCTTTGTGAGGCTGTCCACGTCCATGGGCGCCGGACCACTGTCCGATGAGGATGCTGCGCCAGGGCGTGAAATCGGTGCCTTACTTCCCAAAGAGGATTCAATCACAAGGTCAATTTCTGATTTCATCTGTGCGTAGGTTGTGAGGCGTCCTTTGTTCAACAAAAGGTGGCGTTCAATGTCTGAGGGTACAAGCAACTCCAAGCTGGTCGCCTTTATGTCTTCTGACAGGCGTTCTCTCTCACCAGCTTCGTTCTTGCGATTTTCATATCGCCTGAAAAGGTCCTCGAGTTGCTCTATTGCGGCCCTCACATTTTCCCACCGTTTCACACGTTCTGGGTTCAATATCGCCCGGAGTATGTTTCTCTTCCGTCCGGCGGTTAGGGGATCCCACCGGCGGTGGATTCTTCTCCACGCTTCGAACCCATTAGAACAGCCTATCACCAAGTCCTCAGTCTCTCCATGGGTTAAGGAAGAAAGCAAACGAAACAATTGGTCCCCTATGTCTGGTAAACCGGACACCCCGTCCGGCTCCCCATGCGCGGCCTCGACTTCGTCCACAGTGATGTCGTCGGGCCCATCCTGATCGAGGCACCAATCCAATACTTTCTCAAATTCCTTCCCAAAGATGCTGACAACAAGGTTTGTGACTGAACGCACCCACTTCCGGAACGTATGCTCTTCATTGTTGAACCGTTCCGGCTTACCAATCCCCTTTGTGTCAACCAACAGCTTCCTGGGTTCCTCTCTTTTTGTATTCCTGGCCAATTCTGTCATGCTTTCGGCCAGCCGGGTCAACAGGGCAGTTTGTTCCTGTTGCCTCTGTTGCTGCTCGCGCAACACTCTATTTTCCTCAAGGATCTGCTGCAGTTGCGCTTGTGTGGCAGCTAATTCTGCCATTGGCCCTCGGCAGACTATACGTCTGCCTCGCTATCCTCGGCGGGCTCCTCCACAAAGATCTCGGACCCCGAAGTGTAGGTTTCCGAGTCTGTGGACTCCTGCTCAGTCGGAAAGCGGACTCCGGACCACTTAGGCTGCGGAGCTCCCGGTGGCTTCTGCTTGGGCTTGAGAAACACCGGTGGGCCTTTGCTGCTTTTGGCCACTTCCTCACCCGGCTTTTCCTCGGGCTGTCCCTTGGGCTGCAGCTTGAGCTTGGGCTGCAACTTGACCTTTGCTGCAGGCTTTCCGGATGCTGTCTTGGGCACAGGTGGCGGCTTCTTCGCCGCGGGCTTGGGGTTCACTGCAAGGGCCTTTGATGCAGTGGTGACAGCAGCAGGTGCGATAGGCGTCGCGCCCTTCGCGCCCTTGCCTTGGCTCGCGATGCGCGCCGCACGCTCCAACACCCACGGGTATTGGGCGCGGTGCCTCTCGTCGCACGAGCTGCAAGCCTTTGCTAGGCTGTCACGGGCCAACACCTGGGCCCTGATCGCTGCCTCTACGGCAGCTCCGGCTGTTCCTTGAGCCGGTGCTTTGCTCTCGGCAATTTCCTGAGCGATTGCCGCGTTCCTCAGGCGGTAGTTGCTGGCCAATGCAGACTCCGGGGTGGCTTTGCCTGCACGCACTCTGCGCAATGCTGCCTCTTGCGTGGCTAGCGCCACACTGATCACGCGGCCTGCAGACTTCGCCGCGGCTGCCACCTCCGGCAGCAATGCAATTGGCTCAGCGCCCGGTGCTGCTGCCTCCTCAGCTGCTGCGGCTGCTTTGGCAGTGGGCTCCTCCTCCTCCTCCGAGGTGCTTCCACTGGTCGGCCTTCTCTTACGGCGGGTCAACTCCCGCTTTGGCCTTTGCCTTGGACCACCTGGAGGGGACTTTGGCTGCACGTTCCTGCCAAAGCCTTTGGGGACAGGCACCTCGTAGCCGTACTCTTCCTCAAACTTATCGAGGGCTTCCTGGACTGCAGGCGGGATCGGGTTGTTGCGCTTCAAGTTCAACTTGACCAAGCCCCGCAAGAACCGGTAGGACCTCGCCTCCTTGGACCGGCGTCCGTCCTTCCACTTGCCGGCTGAGTTCTCCTTCGCGCGGGGCCAGGGCGCCTTCTTCTTCTCGCCCTTCTTGCCTTTGCCCTTTCCCTTGCCTGCTTCTTCGGGCTTCTCCTCAGCTGCTGCAGGGGCCTCCTCCTCTGATTCTACTTGGACCTCCTCTTCCTCAGCTGCTGCTTCTGCTGCTTGTGCTGCTGGCAGCCTCCGGATGCGGATGCGATGAGGACGGGGCTGCCAGGGCGATCAAAGGAGATCGCCAGGTGCCCCAGGCGTCCGAGTCCGACGCTGAAGCCTCTGTGGATCTATTGACGATCCACCCTTTGCGCGCCGGCTTCTTCGGCTCTGGGGGCTCATCCTCTCCCTTCTTTCTCTTCTTTGGCGGCTCCTCTGGCTCCTCCAGCAGCTTAGCTAAGATCCTCTCTGTCTCAGCTGCCTGCTGGGCAACGCTCTCCTCGTTGGGGGACCAATCTGGTTGCGAGGCCAATTCTTCTGGCCCCTCTTCAGCTCCTCCGAGCTGCTCAGGCCCGGTCTCCTCCACCGGGGCCTCTTCGGGCAGCTCCTCGGTCTCTGGCACGACCGAAGCGCCCTCCTCGCCTGGCGGCTCTACCGCCGCCGGCCTCCCCGCCTCCAAGGCGGTACTGATCCACGCCCTCTGCTGGCGTAGTACCAAATTGAGCGCTTAGGTCCCTCTGAACCTTTACTGCTCCCCGCCATGAAAATCTATTTGGCCGCTTCGGAGCGCCTTATTTTCTTGAGCCAAAACATGTCAGTAGTCTCAACTGTACAACTGTATATGACAACATGCGTATTGGGCTACATATTTCAACAATTTAAGACATGGCGTGAAATTAAAGAAAATCCATAGAGCAATTAAATATGACCAGAAAGAAATACTAAAACCTTACATTGAATTTAACACTGAGAAAAGAAAGAAAGCCAGAAATGATTTTGAGAAAGATGTTTATAAATTAATGAAAAATGCTGTGTTCGGAAAAACAATGGAAGACAAAAGGACACATTTAGATTTTGAAATAGCTAGTGATGAAACAATATCTATGAAATGTGTTAATAATCCATCATTTAAACATAGCCATATTATCAGTGAGTAGTAGTTAAAAAACAGAAGGCACAATTGAAATTAGATAAACCTATATTCATTGGAATTAGTATTTTTTGATTTAAGCAAGCAACATATCTATAAGTTTTATTATGATGTTATGAAACCTAAATACGGAGATAATATTAGAATGGTTTATACTGACACTGATAGTTGTGTATTTCATACTAAAACTAATGACAATTATAAAGACCTTAATGAAATTAACAATGAAATGGAATTTTCAGATTATCCTATATCTCATAAATGTTATGATACTACTAATTAAAAACAGCTCTTGGAAAATATAAGGATGAATGCAGTAGCAAAACTATTACAGGATTTATTGGGTTAAGACCTAAATGTTATGCTGTTAAAATTCATGGAGAAGAAAAAGAACACAAGAAATGCAAAGGCACAGCAAAGCATGTAGTGAAGAGGCAACTGACATATAAAGAATATGCTAAAGCTTTACAAACTGATGAAGTTATACATAAATCATTCAATAGTATTAGGTCAAAAAACCACAATATATATAGTATAACTACTAAAAAAAGTTAGTCTCAATTCCTATGAAAACAAAAGATACTGGATAAATACAACTGATAGTTTAGCATACGGACATCATAAAATATGGTCTTAGAAAAATGACTTAAGGAAATAATGACTTAATATATTAGTGAAATGGAAATTAATAAATTACCTGTTGAAGTTATTTGTAATATTATGTCCTACAAATATGGTAAGCCAAAATATGAAAATAAAGCATTATCATAATGAAGCATTGAAGAGAATACAAAGAAGATATAAAATTAACAGAACTGAAACAAAAAAAAGACAATGCACTATACTGTTATAGGTGGTGATGATGTAAAGAGACATGTAATTAAGTATTACATTTCAAGAAATATACCTTTAAGCACTAAAAGCATTGAAGATACAGTTTTTAATGAAAATGAAAACTTAGATTGTTTGTTAGATGACATTGAAACCAATCAAGGTTATGACGCAACGATAATAGTTAAGGTAGACATGTTTGTAAGATTTCATCATTTCCATTATTATGAAGACGATGAATTTAGCACTTTTACTTTAATGGTCATAGTGATGATGTTGTAGATAATATAACCATAGATATTATAGCTGATGTAATGAGAGCGTCGTATCAAGAAATAAACAGTTGTATGGATGATGCGGGAAGTAGAATGAATTTTAAAGGAGTGAAAAACATAAGGCTTAAACTAATTGTTGATGAACATGTGTAATTGAAATAACCCATAATTCTTACAATTTAATTTGATTGTAAGAGTTATGTATTGAATAGTAATATGTTGATAATAATTTGAGTTAATAATAATTTAAGTTAATAACAAGTTAAGTTAATAATCATTTAAGTTAAAAATCATTTAAGTTAATAATAATTTAGGTTAACAATCATTTAATCTAATGATAATTTAAAATGTTGAATTCTTTGAAAGTGACTTAAAGAAATAAGGACTTAATATACCCACAGCCCCCGTGGTTTGCCGGCACCCCCTAATCCACCGTTGTCCAGCACGTGGCTCAAGTATGGCACCCTTTACTACTCAAGTAGCAGAACTCGTGCAGCCATACCTGACACGTGGTGACCTGCGTTCTCTTCAGAACGTGGGGCCGTGGTACCACGAGGGCGTGGGTAGCAAGGGGGTCTGAGTTTAGGTTTAGGCATTTAGGGTTTAGGTTTAGGGTTTTTAGGGTTTTTAGGGTTTAGGTTTCAGCAAGCAGGTTTGGGGTTTTTCAAGGTTTAGGTTTAAGGTTTTAGGGTTTAGGTTTAGGGTGTTTAGGGTTTAGGTTTAGGGTCTTTAGGGTTAGGTTTAGGGTTTTAAGGTTTAGGTTTAGGGTTTTTAGGGTTTAGGTTTCTGTTTTTTAGGGTTGAGGTTCAGGGTTTTTAGGGGTTGGATTTAAGATTTTTGGGGTTTAGGTTTAGGGATTTTGTGTCGGGGCGTTGGTTCGGGGCGCAGGCAAACCTCAGGGGCTGGCCGTTAATATAGTAAGTGAAACATGAGTGATACTGAAAGCGATGTAAGTTTATATAAAATCAATACTTCTGAAGATTTAGACAAAGCAAAACAATCAGTTTTAAGAAATTATGTGTAAATGGTGTAATGTCTATTTCTGTAAGGAATGGGCTAAAACAACTGTCAGACTACAAATGACATCCCAATCATTTCCATTAGATATTATCAAACACATATCAACCAATTACAGGTGTGAAAAATGTGAAGAAATGATAATGATTATAAATCATGGAACCCGATATGGATATGACAATGACAACTTTGATTTACATAGTATCAAACTGGCATTATACTTTGAAATACCAAAATTAAATAATTTAAGCAACAGACATCGCCAACTTTTGCAAATCTTATATTGGAGCATTAAACAAGAGAAGCAATGGAAACATTGGAAAAGAAACTCTATAAATTTGTGTGGGATATGAACGGAGAAAACATTGAACACGCCTATGATGAGATGAATAACTTGCTTAATAAATTCTTTCAAATTCTACATTATATTGATATAAATGAAGATGAACATCACAATCATCTTTATGGAGAAAGTTTCGGAATGGAAATAGCAGATACGTTAAATGAAGTGCTATTCAATGAAGACCGTGATACTGAAAGTGAAACAAATGAATTCATAGCAACATTTCAAGAGATGGATGACTTTTACTTATAAGCCATGAACCTTACAATAAAATTAAATTCTTAAAAAAAAATGTTGTGAATACTAATATGTTGATAATATTTTAAGTTGATAATAATAAGTTAACAATAATTTAAGTTAATAATAATTTAAGTTAATGATTTAAGCTAATATTAAATTAAGTTAATAATATTTAAGTTAATAATAATTTAAAATATTGAATTCGTTGAAAATGACTTAAGGAAACCATGACTTAATATATTAGTGAGAAAATGAACGGCATTGAAATCAGTAAGTATATTAATAAGAAATGTAATGAGTGTTGCCATTTGAAAAGAAGACATATGGAATTATACAAATTAAATTTACCTAATGTATTAGTAGATAATATTACTGACTATTCTTTTGATAAAGAAGATGAATGTGATGATTGTCAAATATGGAGACACTATTATAGAAGAATAGAAAAACATTTAGCAATTAAAAGATTGGATGAAAGAAATGTAGACGATGACATCATAATATTTCTTAGTGTTTATAAAATCCCACCTTATGAGTATGTTCATCAGTTTTTGAAGGATTAGTAAGAAAAATATGAAATGATAGACAAAATATTATGGATGTTGGGTTGTCATGAAAATGAAGGAGAAGATGTTAAAGAAGATATTGAACTATTTATTGAAAGTAAAAAGTTTAATATTAAAAATACAGTTAGAGATACAAATATTATTATTAGAATGATGTATGAAATAAGTAAGGCATATAGAATTTTGTCTCATCATCAATCAAATTATTATCCTGAACTTGAATTATAAACATAAATCCTACAATAACAACATTGTAATATGTATGCTGTGAGTTGCTGTTATGATTTGTTGATGTTTGTTGTCTGTGTTGTTTTTGATATTCATGATATATATATATATATCATATTTTGTTGATTGTTCTGAAATTTATTTTACTTCTCTCAACATATGTTGTACTATTTTTGGGGGGAGGGGGAAGTTCTTGGGCGCTTGTGTTGCTCAAAATGCTTACCCTCAGGTACTCAGGTTCGGGCGCCCTGGCCAGGCGCGCTTGCGCCAATCACAGCTGCTCAGCTGCTCCAGCTTCGGAATTGTGAGCTTGGCATGGAATTCCTTGCTGAGCTTTGGAATGCTTCGGAATGCTTCGGAATGCTTTGGACTGCTTGGGTGGGTGCGGGCTGCCGGGTTGCAGGGTTGTCGGGTTGCGGGCTGCCAGGTGGAGGTAACAGGCCGTCGGCCGAATGGCCAAGGCTTCGGCCACATTGCTTGGCTCGATCTAAAGAGCAACGAGACCCAGTCAGTGGTACAGAAGCACATGCTGTCACATGCTGTCAAATGCTGCATGCTGGGTTCATCTTGGCACCTGCGCCGAAGCAAAAATGAGCCAAAATCGAATCTGACGGCGTGGCGGAAGTTGCATGCTCAATGATCTCTTACAGATGCAGCATTAAAGCCTGGGCGCAACCGTCTTGAGAGCGTTTTCACCGGCACACACACTCTTGAAGCGGAGCTCAGTGTCAGCGGCTCATTCTCATACCATTTGGCTGAATGCCTCTTGTTGAGAAGGCCGGGGTCTGCGCTTTCTTGGCGTGAAACTGAAATCTCATGTGTAAGACTCACAAGTCCGACATGACGATCTTCTTCTGGCAGGGCTTGAGGCTTGATTCTGTGCAAGGCACACAAGACACACTTTCACATGACATCCCCACTCGCACAACTCCGCATTTGCAGAGCAGTACAATGATAGAACCACTCCGAGTTGTTGGGGTGGATCCCAACAAAAGGTCTCTAGGGGTCTCTAGCTTCTACTGAGCGGCACGCGGCTTTTCTGGAAGTGGCCCAAGTGAACCAAAACAGAATCGAACGACACGAAAGTCGACTTCGCGCACGTTGGCCGGAGCATTAGCCCCCGCCTTGGTCACGGACGCTTCGCCTCGGGCAAGGCGTCTCGCCCAATTCCTCCCAAAACAGAATATGAGTGATATGAATGCTGAAATGTTTATGGGGAGTGTCCCCGAGCGTTCCTTGGCGAAACTCGCAACAGCTTTGCCCAAGTTCGCGCCATCCACTCTCACTCTCTTTTCCAGGCCTCGCCGGCGATCTGTGGGCCTCATGCAAGGGTGAAACCGATGCCCTCAAGGGCCTCATGGCCCATCGCGCCACAAGGGCCCGGCAGTTCACCTGGTAAATCGCGTTCTGGCGGTGGCACAAGCGGCACTTTCAAAACACGTCGGAAGGAACCCGAGATGAAGACGGGTTTGCACGTGCCTTCACGCCGGCGCCGACGAAGCACGCCTTTGGTCAATGGCAGTTGTCACTTGGTACCAGACATGAGTTCTAGTTGGATGACGCGCACCGTCACATGACAGTCAGTAGCCCAACAACTGCGGAAATTTCCTAGTTTTTGTGCATGGACAAAAATGAATATGTTTGCAAACGTTGAGTCTAATGTTTCATTTCATTCAGGGCACTTGCAAGTAGATTGCGAGGGCAAACACGTATCCACTGACCCAATCTTCTGCAAGGGTCCTGGCTAGGGTGTCTGTGATCGCGCGCAAAGGACGTCCCATGTCTCAACGTTGGCAGAACAGGGCACGGAAAGATGTTTTACAGCAAAGATCCGCATCCTGCGTTTTTGATGCGCCTGGCTTGAGACACAGTAACACTTTTGCCCAAGCTCGGCACATATCAGAACCCTTTTGCTACGCAAACAAAAGGGAGTGAAGGAGAGTGAATCAGTGAAGGAGAAATAAGGAGAATGAGCGATATGTTGCGCGCCTTGGGTGCCCTCGCGATGCTTTTTGACTCTCCTCCTCCGCCTTGCGGAAAAAAACAAGGCTATGCCAGGCTATGCGAAGAGCATGAGTCGAGTAAGTAGAGTCGCGCAAGTCAGCTGAGACGTCCGCTTTGGGGCAAGGCCAAGGCCCCTAGGGCTCTCAGGGCTCTCAGGGGTTCCAGCAGGACTTTCGCCTCGCTGGAACTCTTGAGATCAGTTTTCGATTTTCGGCAATTGGGAACAAGTCCGTGTTCTGGACTCGAGGAGCTGGACGAGCTTTGGCTTAACCTCCATGCGTCTCAGATCTCTCGCACAGGTCTCTCAGCCCTCTCAAGGTCGTTCTCTTTTCATTCGCGCTCGTTCTCTTGCTGAGTTGGCTGCACGCCCATCGGCTTCATGCCCTCAATCTCCGCACGCCGAGCTGGAGACGCGCTACGCTCAGTACACGCGCTCAGCTTTCGGCTGGGACCATGCCCGGCAAGCCCATCGACATGCCTCTCGAGACCCTCGTGTTTCGCCCCCCGAACTCGCCGAGCTTGCCCAACTCTTATCTCGCCCGACTCCCTACATTCTGGGGCCAGATATCCAAGCTTCATGGGAATCTATGGCAAACAACGCTCGGGGAGACAAAGAAATAGGGATAGAGAGGCAGCGAGATAGAGAGAATAATAGAGATAGCAGTCAAAGAGATAGAGAAAGGAAACGTGGATTTTCAAAGAGACGGTTTAGGTAGGTAAAAATACAAACAAACAGGCAGGTAGCTAGCTAGGTAGAGAAAAAAGACATAGAGCATAGAGGGATGGAGACAGAGAGGGAGAGAGATAGAGACGCGCTGCGAGCAATTTTACCCCAGCGTTCGCGTGCAGGCGTGCGCTCGCAACTCAGCACGCGTTGTGACACCATAGAGCCACCGAAAAACGCGTTTGCTGCTGTCAGCTGCAGAGGCTTTTTCTGCGCTTTCAATCGGCCAAGGGGTGGTTTGGCGTGCGCGACGATAGGCGTCAAAGGCACTGCCGTTTCCTTATTGGCATCTAGCAAACTGAAAAAACCGCCATCCAAATAGGCTCTAATCAACAGACCTCCAGAAAGGGATGTTGTGAGCGGTGGGTGTTGGCACCGACCTGCTTTGACTCTGCGGCTTTGCGCTAAAAAAGTGCGTTGCAGTCCTGAATCCATTGCATATGCTCACTTTCACTCTTTGCTCTCACTGCAAATGCAAGAAAGTGAACTTGTAGCAAGCAATGTCAAGAAACACGAAACGAAACAAAAATGCAAACACCCACCCCGATGAGCCGACGCTCTCTCTTTAAGGACCTCAAGACCGGTTTATTTGGCCTCAAGATATTGCGTTGGTGGCAACCCAGTTTTCATGGAGCTTAACTTCATTGCGGCCTTCAAATCACGCGCGAAGTGACACACGCCGCCTGCAAGACTCACCCGCGCAAAATCAAGTCGGACTACTTCTTTCGCTACTGTGTTTTGGGGCGTTAGAGGTGACCTGACCTGCAGAACCTGCCCTTCTCGCCGAACTCACAGAGCTCTCCCAACTCGCGCGACCAAATCGCATTTCGCTCGACTCCAAACTTGCCCCGGCTCACACAAACGTACCGGCCGAACTTGCCCTGCTCGCCGGACTGATTCGACTCACCCAACGCACCGAACTCGCCCGGCTATCTCGTCCAGAATTCACCCAACTCGCCTGACCCGCCCAACGCGCCAAACTCACTCCGGTGCGCAAAAGCTAGAAAAGCGTCGCACGTGCGTGTTGGATACTGAACTCGCTCAACTAACCGACTCACCTATTTCAACTGGCTTACCTAACTCAGCTTGCAACTGGCTCGCTTGACTCACCTGACACAGTGGAAACACCTGAGTGCTGAAAAGTCTCTATCTGCAGCATTTCACGTTTGCAACACGATTCAAGTTACAAAGTGCGTCCTGGCAGCGGCATGCTATGACCTGCGGCTCGGGTTCGCGCGTGCAGCCGGTGAGGTCAAGGGCCCCACCCATTGGCACGTGCCCGGGGAAGGGCATGATGGGCGGCGTCGGCAAGCCCATCGCCTTCGAAATCTCTCTGAGAGGCGTATCTGAGTCCAACCCCCGCCTGCAGTCCCATCTGCATGCCCAGCTGGACGCCAACCCCTAGGATGCCGGTGGCATGCGGGCACTCCTGAGCGTGACGCGCATTGCGCGCCACTCCGCTCTCATGGCTTTCGCTGGCTGCTGTAGTCCTTTGTGCGATGGTCACCGCCACAGGTCGCGCAAACCTCACAAAGCTGCGGCTCTTGAAGCCTCATGTGCCTCAGAGCGGCACCCAGCGCGCAGGGCCACTCTTAGGCCTCGCAAAACAACGAGCTCGGAAGCTCTCCCTTTTGTCAAATCATGGGCAAGCGCTATCAGATCAATATAGGTCAGCCAGTTCTGCAGGCTCCCCCGGTTTCTTGTTTCGGGGATCGCCGGCTGTTTCTGCACTATTCCAGGCTTGGTCATTGATTTAAACAGGAACATCAAGTGCTTGGAATAGAGCTGCAAGCTCTGGTTAACGCGCGGCCTGGCTTCCATCTCAAAGATGTTCAGTGAAGAAAAAGGAATGCACTCAGAGGTCACCATGTTTTTTAAACACGGCTCAGGCATCATGACCTTTCGCGGAGAAGACATCGCTCAAGAAGTTTTTTCCTATTAGCATGAATACACTTGTCAGTTGGCTATTTGTCGAACAGCTGCAGACTCGGAACAACCGCACTTGCATCCGCAGCTTTGCAAGTTCAAGTGCGTGTTACTTCGTTTTGAGCAAACTTCCTTGTCATGGCCTTGACAAGATTGGGGTGTTGGCAGAATTCGTATTTTCACGAAAGTGAGATTGGTTGACAGCGCACGAGCGTCCCAATCCGACACGGACTCTTCATATAGACCCGTATTTCACACAAACACACACACACACACACACCACGTGTCCTGGTCTTTTTTGTGGGATGCGCATGAAAAAAGCGCCAATGGCGACTTGACTTCCCAGCGCATGCTTGATGAGCATTTGCAACAGGTTCCAAAGTTTATCAACGGTGCAAAGAACTTGCTCGTGAAGCCACCACTGAACTTGCCAAGAATGTCAACCAATTGCAGCAGGACAAAGATATGTCAATCAATAGATGCGCTGATGAAACAGCGAACCTGGACAGTGTGGAAAGAGCCGGCCGAAAAGTTCTGAACCAGACGCACCTCCCGAAAAAGCGTCAGACTCCCCTGTCTGACAAGGATCGCGGCCATCAGGCTGAGTACGAACTTCATGGGACTTTCACGAAGGAAAAGTCGATATGTCAAATTGGGGCATTGTATCACTCCGATGACAATTTCTTCGGTCGGAGGTGGAGAAACACCTTGGCCTGCTCGACGTATTTCATGGCCACAAGAGAGCACGTCCTGTGCCCTGGTAGCTGTACTTCGCTCTTCCCTTGCTCGTATTCGCTTTCTTCTTCTCGCCAGAGCTCTCTTCTTTCTCTTTGTCTTCTTTCTTTGAATCTCTCTTTCTCTCTTTCCTTCCTTTTTCTTTCTCTTGTCCTTGTCCTTTCTTTCTCTTTCTACTTCCATTTCTTTCCCTCTTGCTCTCCCTTTCTCTTTCCCTCTTTCTCTTCCATTCCCTCTTGCTCTCGCGCTCTCTGCCTGCTTCACTTTCTCTGCTTTCGCTGTAGTCTTGATCGTTTGCGCTCTGTTCGTTCTTCTTCTAGGCAGAGCTCTCTTCTTTCTCTTTGTCTTCTTTCTTTGAATCTCTTTCTCTCTTTCCTTCCTTTTTCTTTCTCTTGTCCTTGTCCTTTCTTTCTCTTTCTACTTCCATTTCTTTCCCTTTCCTCTCTTGCTCTTTCCCTTTCTCTTTCCCTCTTTCTCTTCCATTCCCTCTTGCTCTCGCGCTCTCTGCCTGCTTCACTTTCTCTGCTTTCGCTGTAGTCTTGATCGTTTGCGCTCTGTTCGTTCTTCTTCTAGGCAGAGCTCTCTTCTTTCTCTTTGTCTTCTTTCTTTGAACTTCTCTTTCTCTCGTTCTTTCCTTTGTCTTTCTCTTGTCCTGGTGTTTATGTTTCTCTTTCTACTTTCATTTCTTTCCCTGTTGCTGTCCCTTTCTCTCTTTTTATCTGTCTCTTTCTTTCCCTCTTTCTCTCTCTCTCTCTCTCTGCTTGCTTCTCTTTCTCTTCTTTCGCTCTGCGCTTGCTCATTTTCGCTCTGTTCGTTCTTCTTCTTGCCGGAGCTCTCTTCTTTCTCCTTGTTTTCTTTAATATTGAACTTGTCAAAATCTCGCTCTTTCGTTTTTCTTTCTCTTGTCCTTGTGATTTTCTTTCTCTTTCTGATTCCGTTTCTTTCCCTCTTGCTCTCCCTTTCCCCGTTTTCTTCCACACATCACATCCCATACCACGAGAGAAAAACGAATCGGTGAAGCTGGTGGAAATCCCAAGCTCGGGTCGTTCGTGCCGTGAGAGTCTGGATACCGGCCACTATCCACAGACTGCCTAATCAATATTGCTGGATTTTCAAACCATGTTCCCCAGATGCGCCGCAGAACATCCAGCACGGTATCAAACCTTCCTGTCCGAAGAAGAAATGATGTGGACATTACGCCATGTAAAAACAAGGATGGAACCGAGATTCACCGGAACCGAGATTCACCCAGAGCGCGCGCAACAGAGCTGGTCCAAACACACACCTACGAAATACGCCGGCGAATCAACATTACAGCTTCCACAGCCAGCCGACCCGTCGCAATCAAAAGTCTTGCATCAGACGCTTGCTTCAGCGGTGGTAATGCACTCAGACCACGTGCTTCGGAGTAGGATCTGTCGAGGACGCGAATGGGGCGCTTTCTTTCCGAGCATAGCCTTAGTTCTGGTTTTCATGATGATGCTGTGGTAGCTGTTGCCTCTAGCTACGCCTGATCCGTGGCGGGCTTGGATACCTGGTTGCGACCACACTCGACAAACGTTTGCTACAAAAGCAGGCTAGCAACCTGGACAAATGAGCGGCGCAGTGGCGGTTCTTCATCTGACACTGGCAACCAATGAGAGAACAGACGGCTGTTGCGCGATGACAAAGTTACGCAAGCCACGGCTCGGCGAACGCAAGTTCGGGAAAAGCCTTACATTTGAGTTCCGACTCGCCAAGTACGAACAAGACCAAACCAGACGCTGCAATCGCCACTCTGCGCATCGCAGCGCTGTAGCACGATGTCTGGGGCTGACAGGCGCGCCAGCTGCGCAATGGCCACCTGCGCGCTCCCGCGCATGTTTCCTGAAAGATGCCGGCATTGCGCGAATTTAAGTCAACTCCGCGCAGTTGCAAAAATATAGATATATGATGAGACTCCATCATTGTGGCATCTTACCCAAATGAAATCTAATCGAAATCCTTTTGAAAAGCAATCTGGCTCACTCAATACTGTGCTCTGTGCACAATTCGCCCCCATTCCACCAAAGTGGAGAAGTTCGGCAACTCACCCCAATCCGCCGACCCCTTTCTCCAAAGGGGAGGCGCATGGGAAGGGTTTGTATTCGTCCTTGTCTTCGTGATGTTTATCATCACCACTGATGTTGGGTGATGGGTTCGCAGCATCTGGATCATCAGCATTCTACGTTTCAAGCTCGCCCGGCTTGGAATGCAGTGATGCATTTTAGTCATGATTGTTATGATAGCTGCTGCTCGTGCTGGGGATGCATAGTGATGATTGTCATCAGGATATCATCACGATAACTGCTGGTGATGCTGGAGATGCGTAGTGCGATCATCAGGATCATCATCATCATAAGCGATGCTGCGGATGCATAGTCATGATTATCAGTGATGATCATCATCATTATCGCGGCGCTCTTCTTTTTCATATACGTTTCAATTGTGCCGTTAGACCCGACTAGAAATGCAGAGGATGCGTAGTAATGATTGTCATGATAACTGCTCGTAAGGCTGGGGATGCGTCGTGATGGTTATCATCAGGATCATCATCATCATCATCATGACCCGACTGGGGTTGCAGGGGATGCGTAGTGTAACGCTTCTTGCGAAGACGAAACGATGACACAAAGTCCACGCTTTGCTTTGCATCCACAGCAACACAACGAAGTCTTGTGAAAAATAAGTGCCCCCAACATGGTTGCCCTGCCCAAGTTTCCACACACTGGATGCACTTCTTGTAACATCCAACAAGGTGCTCATTATCATGCGAATCAGTCCTGCAGTAGCTTGTTTGAGATGCAGAAGATGGAGATGCGATCAGTTTTCGTAATTCTCATAACTCCTGCTGGTGATGCAAAAATAAGCAAAGTAACCTTATCATCATAATCCTCATGGTCATCATCATCTCTTATTATGCAGCACTGATCATGCAAATACAATGATAGTTATCATCACAGTCATCATCATGATCGTCCTTATCATCATCATGATGATGGTCGTCATCATCATCATCACTCTTCTCATCACCCTGGCATTCCTCAAGGACCAGGACTACGACATCCGACTCTCCGAAGAGCGAACAGCATTGACAGAACAAACCATCGAGGCGAGGAACATTGTTACAGAATTTGATCCCGAGCGGAACATCATAATGAGTAACAACTGGATCATGAAGAAAAATCTCGGTCGTGAAGACATTGAGATGTACACCAGCAAGATCCAAGAATTCGCCGATGCCTTCTTCAAACATGTGAATAACGACCACCAAAACAAGAAAGATACATCCACAGAGACCAAGAAGCGACGGCACTCCACCGATCAGGACGAAGTTGAAGAGGAGAACATGGAACCCTCCGGGGAGAGATCCGTCAAGCCGAAGGTCACCATGGAGTATCACAATCCCGAGAACCTAGACGAGTTCATCCAGGAACTCAAGGAAATCTACCTTAAAATTGAAATGAGCAAGAAGGACGCCGAGGAAGAGCTTGTGGAGACCAAAAGGAACTTCATCCGCTTCATGGAGAAGTACGACAAGGATCCAAAGGGAGCTCATCCCAAATTGACAGAATGCAAGAGAGCCTCACTGGCATCGATCCAGATGTCAACCTCGAGGAAGAAGAGTTCTATTTCCACCATCGAGGAGAATGTCCAACCATGGACGAGTACAGGAAGGCACAGCCAGTATCAGGATACCCGATTAAGCTTCCACTTGGATTGAAGAAGCTTAAGTCATATGACAAACCAGAAGTCATCCAAGCATTTGCCGATATCTTTGGATCGCTGATGCAGCCGACCGACCGTTTCCCTGTGGACCATCTCAAGACGCATGAGTTCACCTCATCGGCGACGCAGAGGATGCTACGATGATAGTTATCATCATAGTCCTCATCCGTGTCATCATTATTATCACGGTCATCATCATCTCTCTTGTTAGGCAGCATTGGTGACGCAGAGGATGCTACGATGATAGTTATCATCACAGTCATCATCAGCATCATCCTTATCACCATCATGATGATGGTCGTCATCATCATCATCATCACTCTTCTCATCATCATCATCATGATGGTCATCATCTCTTTTTGTTCTTATATACATTTCAAAAGGCACGTTAGACAGCATTGGCGATGCAGAGGATGCTACGATGATAATTATCATGACAGTCCGCATCTTTATCATCATTATCATCATGGTCATCGTCATCTCTTATTCGCCGGCACTGGTGACGCCGAGGATGCTACGATGGTAGTCATCATCACAGTCCTCATCCGTGTCATCATTATGATCACGGTCATCATCATCTCTCTTGTTAGGCAGCATTGGTGACGCAGAGGATGCTACGATGATAGTTATCATCACAGTCATCATCAGCATCATCCTTATCATCATCATGATGATGGTCGTCATCATCATCATCACTCTTCTCATCATCATCATCATGATGGTCATCAGCATCTCTTTTCTGTTCTTATATACATTTCAAAAGGCACGTTAGACAGCATTGGCGACGCAGAGGATGCTACGATGATAATTATCATGACAGTCCGCATCTTTATCATCATTATCATCACGGTCATCGTCATCTCTTATTAGCTGGCACTGGTGATGCCGAGGATGCTACTATGATAGTTATCATCGCAGTCCTCATCCTTATCATCATTGTCATCACAGTCATCATCTCTTATCAGGCAGCATTGGTGATGCAGAGGTTGCTACGATGATAGTTATCATCACAGTCATCGTCAGTATCATCCTTATCATCATCATGATGATGGTCGTCATCATCATCATCACTCTTCTCATCATCATCATGATGGTCATCATCATCTCTTTCTTGTTCCAATATACATTTCAAAAGCGATGCAAAGGATGCTACGATGATAGTTATCATCACAGTCCTCATCCTTACCATCATTGTCATCACGGTCATCATCATCTCCTATTAGGCAGCATTGGTGACGCAGAGGATGCTACGATGATAGTTATCATCACAGTCATGATCAGCATCATCCTTATCATCATCATGATGATGGTCGTCATCATCATCATCGCTCTTCTCATCATCTCTTTCTTGTTCTTATTTTCTGGGCCTGCAACCTCTAATCGGCTACGCCTCTTTGAAGTTATACCATGTCATGTCATGTTTTGTGCATGAGAAACGTAGCGTTTGCTATCATATGGCTGGTTAGGCTTTGCATGTTGCCAGATAATGCCGGGGATGCCGGATTTCTGGGCCCCATCCGGGCCCCAACCCAGAAGGCTGACATGGGGTCGCGCGCGCGCGCCAGAGACCAGCCCAAAAAGAGTAGCCCGCAAGCCAGCCCGGAAACGTAAATGCAACAAAACACCGTAAATAGCAGCGTTTTGTGGCTGGGGTCGTGCGCGCGCGCGCGCCAGCAAGCCCGAAAACCAACGGGAAAACAGCAAAGACCGCGCAGCACGCGAGCCAGCCACAGCAAAAGCAAAACGGACAGAACAACAGCCCAACGCTCAGCGCAGCAGTTTTTGGCGGTATTTACAGCGTTTTGTAGAGCGAGGACCCAGCATCGTCGGCATGCCCGGCAGCGCTTGGCGCCAAAATGCGCAAAAATGAGCCTCGCTTATACCCCTCCGACACCTTCTTAAAAACAGTGCTTCATGGGTCGAGAGGCTTTTTGGAAGGAAGTCTTGATGATGCAGACCAAGCCCCGCTGAAGCATCACCCAGGCCCAACCCCAGACCCTGACGAAGCCACATGGCCTAAACCCTAAACCCTGCATATACGCGATGTTTCGCGAGGGTTTCCTACAGTCAAGCAAAACCGCAAGCCCGAGCTGGTGATGCAGAGGTGCCGGATTTACTTGGCGTTGGTTAGCGGTTGCGTGGTTGAGTTGGGTGGGGGGCACTTCTGGCTGCAGGGTCGGGCGGGTTTAGCGGGTTCGGGTGCGTGGTTGCATTGGGTAAGGCACTTCTGCAAGGCCGGGCGGGTATATACGATTCATTGAGCAATGCTTGTCTATGTGTTATTGTGTAGGGGGTTTGCAAGCTGACTGAAACACTGTGGATGTCATTCCATGCTGGCATTGCTGCTCGTAATTGCGCGTTGAAACTGAAGCTGCGGATAACTCAGCTGAGCGCTAGTCATCGACCGCTCGACCGAGAACGTCAGCTGACATTCCCGGCAGCACCCAGGCTGTCATTTTCAGCGGGTGCTGCCATTGCTTGGATCTGGCGCCCGTGGACGAGTCGAGCCCAACACCGTCTTAACTTAGTCTTCCACCCTAAGCGAATCTTGGTCCAGCGGCGACCAATGCCATCGGTCAAACATTCGCATTGCTCCGCCCGCCTGACGGGAGGCGGTCGTCGCCTGCCAACCAGCTAGACGCAAAGCGCACGCGCGGCGTTCTCGCACGCTCCGGAGCGCGTGCTGGGTACTACGCAAGGTTCCGCGCGCTCCGGAGCGCGCGGATACCTAATTTAGCTTGGCCGTGCGCGCTCCAGAGCGCGCGCGCAGGGATAGCTTCAGCTTGCGCTGCCTGACACTCTCGGCGCGCAGCAGTGCAAGTGTCGGTCGTATTTATTTTGACACTCGCCTGCGCGTGTGTCTAACTAAGACTAACTAAGTGTCAAGTCACGTGAGTTGAAGCTGCAGAAGTCAGGCGACGGCTGGTTTCCAATAATAAAAAACTTATGACGACGAGGCCAGTCTGAGCGTGCAAAGTCCGAAGTCCTGGCCCACATGCCGGAAGGCGCGCAGGCGGACAGGCCCGCTGAAATGCCTAGGCCCGCAGGCCGACAAGACCCGCAGGCCTGCAGGCCACGACAAGGCCCGCAGGCCGACAAGGCTCGCCGCCCCGCGGGCAATGAGAAGGCCCGCAGGCCGACAAGGCTCGCAGGCCCGCAGGCCAAAACAAGGCCCGCAGGCCAAAACAAGGCCCGCAGGCCACGGCGATGGCCCGCAGGCCACAAGCCCGCAGGCCATGTCAAGGACTTTCTGACCCGCGGGCCGCTTCCTCGCTGTTAGCTGCGGCTGCCCCGCCGGCCTGTGCTCGGCGGGCAGGATCCATCATCTCAACGACCTACCCGGCGCGAGCGATCCAAAATTTTTCGTATCAAAGCATCGGCTGCGGCCACCTCCTCACTGAACCCTTCAAAGCAAATCTTCTCGCGAACAGTGATCGAGAGACCATCAAACTTATCCTGCACGTCGTCGAACATCAAAACAGCCTGCAGTGCAGCGGCGGCCATGTCCGTGCAGTTTCTCAAGTCTGTCACTGCTTTCTCATGGTCCATTGCTTCGGCAGCCAAAACTGACCAGACTTCGAGCCTGAGCCAAAACTTTATCATGCGCAATTTGAAAGTTCTATTTACGACAAGTGTCATTTATACATGCATATTAGTATATATATTTATATATGAACAGTGTTTGATTTTCATTGCCGCGCAGTAAGCACATATGAAGTGGCCCCGTCAATCTGAAATGTTGAGAAAGGGCTTTCTGAAGTGACGCGCAGGCCGTAGGCAAAAACACATGTAACTCTAATTCTGCCACTCAGGGAGCGTGCGAATAGCATTCGCCCGCTTTTTTCGCAACAGGACACGCCGCTGTTTCCAAAGATTCAATAATTACACAGCTTGCGCGCGCTCGAGCTGCGCAAAGGAGAAGAGCAGTTATAGGGCTCAGCAGGCAGGTTCTTGCAGGTAATAATCCGAAAGACCATGAAATTTTAATAAGCGAAACCACTTGGAAATTTAGCGCTGTTAAAACGCAAGATGTGTCAGAACCTTCGTTGCACGGCAAGTGGCTGTATTGAATTTGGTGTGCTTTGGCAACGAACAGTCCCAATCTTCAGTGCAAGTGGGGCGTGAAAACGGATCTAGTTTTGAAAGCTGAGGCAATTGACGGCAGGCAAAGAATTCCCCAATGCATTTTCCAAACACCAATATCATGATTACAAGTTGCGCAGTGGGAATGGCACCCCGGTCGGGCTGAAAAGCTGCGCGTTTATATTCGAGCGCGGGTTTCAAATCAAAACTTGAGAATAACAATATATCAGCTAGGGTCACCGGCTTTTAAAGAGTACAAGCTTGACCATGAAACCGAGTAGACAAATACAGCTTGAAGTAACTCAGTCAATAATCGCAACTTCAATTATATATACATATATATATAGAGATGATTCAGCAAAGTGAAATCATAACAGACGGGCTCTTTCAACCCTCGCAGGTTTATGGTATCTGGCCTGTCATGTCACCTGTCACGTGACATTGAATTCGATAAGTCTAGAAGCTCGAGGTCTCAGTTTCAAGACGGCAAGAGCTCCTCGCAAGCTGCTTTCAAGGAGGACTCGGCTTCGCACATCCAGCTTGCGATGACCAGCATGTCGCTGTGATTTTTGCACCGGTCTCTCAAGGCCTTCAGAAACGCCTGGCTGGCTTCAGATTCTGCGCAAGTCTTGTGTGGCTTTTGTCGTCGTGCCATGGCCCAAGCTTCTTGATCCCTGGGAGGAGCTGCGCAAGGGACCTTGCAGTCTGACCTCGGTTCTTCTTCCAGCGAGCGCCACGCGCTGCCAGTTGCAAAGAACAAAAGGTCGGACAGCCGGAGGCAATTGATTCGTGCTAGTTCGGCGCCCGGCGCCGGGGCAGTCGGCTTTTCTGCTACAAGATTCAAAGCTTGCCGCAGCTTGTCGACAGCCACCGCGGGCGGATGAGGACGGCAAGTGGATCTCCAGCCTTTCAAAAACTGCTTTCGGGAGGCGGTACGCACAGTCGGTAAACTCAGAGCCCATGGCCATATATGGCCCCCGAGGCAGTCGCTTTGAAGAGGCGCTTGCCCGCTCGCCGCAGCGAGGTTCAGCCAGGCTCGCCGCAGCGAGGTTCGGCCGAGGACTCAGTGTCTTCAACGGCCCGAAAAAAGCTATAGAACCGAAACGGCTGCGGAAAGCGTATATAGTATAGCCGCTGTGCAGCGACACGACTGTCCCGAGCCAAGACAAACAGCTCAGAAATCTTGGCTGTGCTGCGAAGCATCTTTTTGTCACCAGCTTCGACGCCGGTGCAAAAGTTTGCGACAGCCAGCCGTGGGAAGAGCATTACTTGAATGATACTCTGTTACTTCAGACCAATCACCCAGATGTAACAGCTAGATTGAAAAGGGAAAAACTTGCCACGGCGTATGTGTTAAAGAACTTCAGGGAGTTAGCCCCGTGACTCAGTCACAAACGCGCGCCAAGTTAAGGCCAGCTTCGGCCGAGGCAGAGATTCAGCAGTGTCCACAGACATCTGCGCCCGCGCTCTACCCCGCTTGGCTTACAGCTCCGCAGAGCGCCGTCTGACCAGACTCACCACGGCATGGAGTCTGAGCGGCCCCCGTCGTCGTCGTCTTCGTCGTCTTGGTCACGCTTGGCGCGCGCCTTCTTCTTCTTGTGCTCCTCCTCATTATCTTCGTCATCTGCGGTTTCTTCCTTTTTCTTCTTATTCTTGTTCGACTTAGGCTTAGGAGCCGCCTTGCCACTCGACTTCGGGTTTCCCCTCGGCTTTGGATTGTCTTCGGGCTCCTCAGTCTCTGTTGTTTCCTTCTTCTGGGCCATCTCCGGCCTGTAAAATGTCGAGCCCTCGTCCTGCATGGCTGTGAGGACATGGTCTGTCAGTCTCTTCTCGAGAGCTTGTGCGTGCGCTTCAGTCAAGCAGAAAGCAACGCAGCACAGATGGAGCTGCAGACAGGCTGCAGCAGCTTGGCCTTGGCCAGCTGACAAGTCCACCACGGATTTTGCCCCCCAAGCTGCGAAGATGTCAGTGTATACCTCCGTACGCAAAGAGAAAGCGCTGAAGACAGTCTCCGGCGAGGAGTCGTCCTTCCGCGTCGCTTTCTCGATAGCTGCATCAGTCGCCTTCACAAGGCGCTCACTGCCAAGGACAGCCTCTTTTCTTTGTCGTTCCTGCGGCCAAGCGGGGAAGGGTGGGGAGGGAGGGGGGGCATGCAACAGATTTTGATATCAACAAATAATGCAAAGCGTTAAAAAAACGCTGGCTGCAGGCAAAGCGTCCGAGACATATGCCACGTCTCGCTGGGCGGCAAGGCTTTTACCAGGCAGAGGACGTCCGCAGAGGTCCGGCGGCGAATCTGAGTAGGCCACCAGTGTCGAGAGGAGTGAGTACGACCCACGGCTGAGTTTCTTACGGGCACGGACGGCCTTGTCTTGAAAGGCAATGAGGATTTCTCGTTCTTCGCAGTCAATGGCGGCGTCCTGTCCGCAGGCGAAGAGGGGTCGAACTTCCCTCTTCGGCTTGTCCCCGAGGTGAATCAGGACGACGCCCCCCTCCTCTGGCAAGCATGGCGCCTTGCACCAGCTTCCGAAGCACTTCTTCAGTGGGGTTGTATTTTTTACGAAGACCCTCTGCGCAGTCTGGCCCTATGCTCTCACCAAGCAAGCACAGGTCGAGCAACGTGAGGTAAGCTTTTTTAATAGACCCAGTGGGCTTTGACAAACAGCTTGCTGCACAGCCGCCTGCGTCTTGGGTTCCGGCAGACCGTTTGATTGGCAACAGCTCTCCAGTACTTGTCACTATGCAAGACGAAGTGGGCTGGACCTTTCCGCAGTTCCTGCATGGATGCCTCTTCAGGCTTGTCATCTGGCTCCAGAAGCTCGGCGCCGGGCTTCCTTTCAGCTTCTTCGTTGGCCAGCTGCGCCGCAATCTCATCCCACTTCTCCTTCAGGTCGTTGTGTTCCATGACCTGCTCTGGGATGGACCAAGAACTGAAGACTGTTGAAGCTCGGCTGCAAGTCTGTGGTCTCTGGTCGCCGCAAAGATGAAGATAGCGACTCAGGCGCCCTGACTGCTAACCTCCTCAACTTGGCCCAGCAAGTCTCGAAGCACATTCTGGTCAACCCGACTTGCGTCGCTGTCCTCTTGGAAATGGAGAATGACTTTGGAACGAGAAGCCCTTTTCACCGCATGGGCTCCTTAGCCTGCCTTGCAAAGAAGCCGAGCAACGCTGCAATGCGTGAGTGGTGCCTCCACTGCGTCCAAGACGCTCTGACTTTCGGCAACGCGCAGCCTGGTCAGATTTCGTTGAACAGCTTGCAGGGAGACAAGCACCACGCAGGCCTGGCGTCAGTCTACGAGCTCAAACGGAAAGCGCCTTGGCAGAATAGGCGGGGCCCGGGAGGCGACTTCGGCTTCGGCACTTCTTTGCAAAGGATGACGTGACAGTCGCTGAAAGTAATTTGACCGTCCATCTGAGACATCGCCACGCGGCTGCTGAAAATAAGAAATAAAGAGTAGGATTAGTAAAGGCAGCTGACAGTCCAACATACGCATAACAATTGAGATTGCGCCAAGGTCATGCAGCACTTCTTTGACGTCCTCTTGCCGAAGAGTGGGATGCTGGAAGATCGTCAGCTTCTCCGGGACAAGATGTCGAGTCACCGGACCTTCCGAGCTTTCAGTGGCGACGGGGACGTCACCTGGATGTCCAAAATGAAGAAGAGTGGGCACATGGCATTCAATCTTCTGGAGGACACTCATGGAGATTGTGTTTCACATTTTCTTGGTGATATGACGAAGTCATTTAGTTGCAATTGTTGCAATTCATGTCCACGAGCAACGTGTGTTTTCAGTACCAGCTGGCTGTCTTTCATCTTCTGGTAAGATGGCCCCATCTGTTCCACGACACACCTCATGCTCTGGAGTTCCATGGCTAGCTGCATGGCAGTCCGACTCAAGCTTTCGCGATGCTGCAGGACTGCTTGGCGACGGTTGAAGCTCTTGAGCCAAATGGAGGACTGCTTCATGAATGAGGACGAAGGAGCACGGAATGGAGAGCAAAACGGCCTTCCACGTCGCTTTCTGCGAGGGCCAATTCTCAGACCTCAGTGAAGACAAGTTGCAAGACAATGTGCCTTCAGAGGCAAGCGATCAGATTTGAAAGCACATGGTCGATGGTCAAATGACAAACAACGTTTAAATTTAGCTTGGCAAAGCAGTCATCTTGCATCCATGCCGCCCAATAGCTTCCGCGCACCCAAAGATCATGGCGCGCACGATCTCCTCCAGGCTAATCATTTGCAGCATGGATGGCGTGTCCGGCAGGTCTGTGCTCGAAGTCGCGCAGACTTCGACTTGTTTGTCTGTCAAGAACTTTGGGCCGCTTGAGTAAAAGAATGTTGTCATGTCGTGGACTCGCTTGGCCGACATGGGAATGTCTGGCGTGGGGCTGCTGAGCAGGTTCAGAGCCAACACGCTCACGCTGCACCGGTACACCCCATGCGCCTCCAGGGCCGCAGCCCCGTTCAGCTTGGAGTAGGGGTCCTGGACGCCTGTTGCTTCCCCGCCGAGCCTGAATGGCAAAGGCGAGTGGCCCTCAATGCCGGGAAACTCAGCGAGGATCTTCTGCGTGGCAGCTTTAACCTCTTGGTAATACTGCTGGTTCGCGGACCCTTTTCCGATCTGAGCTCCGCGAGCTCCTCCTTATCTGCCGCATTCAGGCGCCAGGAAGATACGTTCTTAGGCTTCGCCGCCGCCATGATTCAGTGAGCAAAACGACTGCGGAGAATCAGCAACGACAATCAACACAATGCAATGACTGACACTGCGGTGAGTTGGGCTGAGAAAGATTGAAATAATGAGTCTAACAAACACGGATCGTTCCAAAACTATTGTGGGGCTGAAAGCAAATGACGCATGCGCACGCTGACCGCAGAGCCCTCGCCCACCGAGTTACGCGGCGGGCCAGGGAGACAGCCATGGGAATTACCCAGTCCCCTCTCCCAAGGCCAGGGTACACCAGACCCGGGAGAGAGCAGTGGGGATCGTTGAGGGTGACAGGGGAGCCATGGTTCCCAACACATGCTGGTCATCTTCTTCCAGGTCCAGGGTACCCCGGCCTCGGGAGAGGGCAGTGAACATTACCCCCTTTATCAAGGCCAGGGCGCCCCTGACCCGGGAGAGCGCGACGTTCAGTGGCTGAAGCCGCCGCGACGTTCAGCGGTTGAGGCTAACTTAGACTTAGATGGTCATGATGCACCCATGACAATGACGGAGGCAAGTAACAAGTTAACCTTGGAATTGTCTTGACCATGTCTCCCATTCCAACATCAAAGGCCACCCCCCCCCCACCCAACCATTCCCAATTGCGCAGCAAGTTTTTCCTCCAGCATTCAGCGGAGCGCTGGCGTCGGTGTCTGCTGCACCTTGACGGAAGGCTTCAGCAAAGAGACACTAAGACACTAGCCTAAGAGTCAGGCAAGCCTCTCAGTCTCAGTCTCAGAGTCTCAGTGGACCAGCTCGCGCAGAGCGCACTCCCAGAGGCCAGTCAAGATGCGTGCTCGGGAGCTTGGGCCAGAGCCGTCGCCATCTCCGTCCGGCCCTGGCGGCGGCCCGCCTCGCTTGTCCTGCGGGTTGTCGGGCGGCGGCGACACGGCCTTCCCCTGCTTTTTCTTCAACTTGGGCTTGCTGCCGCTCTGGCCCTTGCCGCCGGTGCTGCCCTCGTAGTAGCTCTGCCAGAGCTTGTGTCGGCCTCAGCTTTGCCGATTCGAAGGCAAGTTCGCCAGGCCCGGGTCCCGCACGGTGCAGTGGCAAACGACGCAAGTCTCAGCCTCAGGAGCCTCAGCTGGCGGATCCGCCGCAGGCGCCTCAGGCAGTGGCCGCTTGGCGCTTGGGTGGCGGGCTCAGGCACCGGAGTCGGCTTTGCACGGCGACAGCCGCCGTCAGCAGGCGCCGGCGCCGATCACGCAGTGCCGGGCGGCTATCAGCCTCAGCCTCAGCCTCATCGCGGCGCCGCCGGCGTCGGTCTCGCGGCTCCGGGTGATCTGCGCGCTGCTCGCGACGCCGACCACACTTGCTACGCCGCGCGCGGTCATCGTCATCCTCACGGCTGCGGCGAGAGCGCTGGCTCTGACGCTGAGCTGGCACTTCAGGCTTCTTCGCCGGGGCTGGCGCCGCTTTTGCAGCAACGACGATCTCAGCATCCGACTCAGCAGCCGCCTGGCAGTCACTTGGTCCCGTTGGGCTGTCGCCGACACCCTCACAGACGAACGTGACGGACCCGCAACAAAACAACAACGTACTACGCCACCTCCACGACTTCCGTTGACATCGACGTCAAGTTCACGACCGCTACCGGGTAGCCCCATTGCTACTTCACCAACCGGACGGCAACATCCACCACTACCAGCACCACCTCGACAAACACTAAGACGCTTGACTCCGGAAGAAGTAATGCAACCAACCAAAGCACAGAAGACCTCAAAGGACACTACAATACGATCAACAGAACAAGCAACCAAAGAACCGCAACCACTACGACAGAAAATTAACGCAGTGACACTTCCCAACGGAACATCCATCACTCCTTACACGAACGACGACACCTCCGAAGACCAACCTATAATCTTCGACAACGAAGGTTACGACGAAACACAACTACTGGAAGGAATGTAACACGAGTCAAACCAAATGAAACTACATGGGGTCTACGACGAAGTAGATACGTCTACAGTCGACGACAACGTCATCAGAGAAGCAATACCTGCAGACGCCGAATCGTTGCAAAAGGCGCCACGACCAAATTGGATCGCGCGACTAGGCGAGACGTCTCTACAGCATTTCTACACGCACCCATCGCAAAGGACCACGACGGTAAACAACGTGACGTCCACCTTTGGCCACCTAAAGAACTTTGGACAAAAGACTACGGTTGACTCCATCTTCGAGGCCATCCAGAAGCAGGTTGTACTCAAGCGCATTGGCTACCTTGAGCCTGGCAAACCACAACAATTCCTGGGAAGAAACATCGACCACTTCGGCAACAACCTTGGACTAAAGGGCTCCTACATCGACAACATGATCGAGGAGACTGGAATGACCAACTGCAACGCGGTGACCGCTCCAGGAATCGCCTTCTACAAACCAAGAATAGAGGATGAAGCGCTTCTTGACCGCGAACAACACAAAAGATACAGAAGGATTGTTGGCAAACCACAGTGGTTAGCATACACACGACCAGACATCGCATACGCAACAAAAGAAGTAGCACGAGACCTCACAGCACCTACAGAACTTTCACAAAAGAGAGTTAATCATTTTCTACGCTACTCGCGCGGTACCAAACACTACATATTCACCATAGAACCAACAACAACACTCAGAGCAAACACCAACAACATCCTGCATCTCGACGTTCATGTTGATTCTGACTGGGCAGGACTCTGAATCTTCAACATCGTCGTCCAGGCTCACTGGATCAGTGGGGCGCTTTTCGGGCATTGCGCGGCGGGCGGGGGCTGTCAACTTACGGAGGTCTGTTCCGACTTGAACTTAGTTGAGCCGGGCAAGCGCTGCGGCAAGGCCATCGACGAGAGACCGGCAAACAATGACAAGCAAGCAGGGGCCAAAATGCGTGCGATGCAACGTGACAGAGAAACGACGGAATGCGACAAAAATAAGGGCCCACAACAAAACACGATGTCTTGCGCCTGCTAATAATTTCCTTCTTCCTGACATAGGAACTGGCTCAGTTGCATGCGGTCGCATTTATTTTAAGCTGGCAGCGAAGCCACTTGCCACGGCGATGTGAGACGGACACCGTGCACGTCGACGGCCCGCTCAGGTGCAGTCTGAGAACTACTATAGCCAATTGTGCGTTTGTGTGAGTATGTGCCCTGCGAGGCGCCCCGCAGGGCAGGCCTCAGCCCACATCCACTGCCCCGAAGGGCGCCCCGCAGGGCCCGCATCCATATGGCCCGCGTGCTGACTCAGCCCCGCAGAGTGCCCGCCCCGCAGGGCAAGGCCGTCTTTTCGAAGAGACGGTCGCTTAGCTTTGCAGCTGTGTGTCCAAAAGGCACCCTTAGCCAGTGGTCACGTTTTTCGACCAGGCCTTGGGTCAGCCCAGCTGCGTCCATGGTTCGTGCCAGAACAGGCATCAGGACAGCCAAGCTCATCATTGCGTCCCCAACTGCAGCGTCCACCTCGCTTGCCGGGAACTTCTCTCTATCCGCTTGCTCACGCATCTTCTGCAAGAGCTGCTGGGGAACAGACTGGAATCGCCCTTCTTCGAGAAGGGAGAGACGTCTTTTGAGCTTCGGCACATAGTATCGTATCCGCCCGATTTGCAGGCATGGGCATCCATTGGGTGCCGGAATGCCTTGCTGGACCCTACATCCAGCACCCAGCCCTTCTCCCACATAGTCTTTCTTATTTTTTCTTCATAATCAGGAAGGTCCAGCGTCTCCGTTCCAACAACGTGCTTATCCCAGGAAGTGATGGAGGTCACTGCAGCCGTCTCTCGGGCTCGGCGTTGCCAAATTTCCTCGCAGCGACTCGCGGGCAACCGCGGCCAAGTAGGCCCTTGGCCTAGTCTGAGGTACAGCGAAGTGCTTTGGAGACAAGACGGCGTACTTTACATCGTAGTCCAGCATGAGCAAGATTTTCTGAAGGAAGCTCCACAGTTTCTTGTGTCTTGCCTGTACTATTGCAGAAACTTGTTCGAGTACCAGAGCACGAGGACGCCGAGCAGCTATGTACTTCAAGCCCTTCAGGGTCACGAGCCCTCGCGCATCCAGAGCACCTCTCTTCTTGCCCAAGTTGGAAAAACTCGGGCAAGGGAAGCCGGCTACGTAGAGATCGGCTCGCGGCGCTTCCAGGTCATTCCGCTGCATCAAGTCATCGCATGTCTCCCCGCCCGTGGCGGGCCAGCCGCGTGCCAATCGCACAGCTTCATGCAAGTGCCGCTTGCGCTTGTCTAGCTCAGACGTCATGACGATCTTTGTCAGGCGCTGCAAGCCCAGCGGTTGCAGCGCTATCAAATCAGAACCGTAGCCCGAGCAGTCCGAGGCCAGCCTGACAGTTGCAAAAGGAGGTCCGTGTCTGCCAAGTCGACTCGTCCAATTTTCAGCCAGCTGATTTACCTCGGCAACGAGCTGGGCCAAAGCGCGCTTCTTGACTTTGTGCCTGGTCTTGCAAACCTTTTTGGGAGACCTTAAGCTTGGTCGTGTCTTCGGAGGCTTCGTCAAGCCCGAAGCTTTTGCCATGGCGTGACTTGGGGCTGAGAACAGCAGCGGGTCTGTCTCGCATGTAGTAGTTCACACTCAACTTGACAAGCAGACTGTATGCCCTAAGCCTACGACAAGCAACAAGAAAACCCCGGGAGACAGACACTGTTTTCCCGGCAAGAAGCTTCAAAGTCCTCATGCGCCCCTAATGCGAGAAGTCTGGCTTCGGTTGAGACACGCTTGCGTCACCCACGCAACAAACTGTTTGCTAGTCAATGGCTTGACACCCCTCATCCCGTGCAGCCCCTGTGCCCTCTCAGCGGCTGTCTTCAAAAAAAGGGACGGCCTTCTGCCCCGACCTTTCAGGCCGCCCAGCCCCACAGCCTCCCAGCCGTGCTCACACGCGTGCCGAACCAGCCCAGGATCCTTGTCTTGGAAGTCATTGGATACGAAAACTGCCACCGGCAAGGTGAAGCCTGTCTGGTAGGCGACCTTCATGCCTGACATGATTGTTCCTCCGGCCAACGCGGCCATCACACGGATTTTGCGATGAATATTCTGGAAGTTCTCCACAACGAACAAGTCGGTCTCCCGGATATCCTAACATTTACGACGACGCCGAATTTAACCCGAAAATGTTCAACCTTAGACGGAGAAATCAAAAACGAGCCGGCTGCTGGTGAAAGACAAGAATCTTCCAAGAAGCAAAATTGGCCAGGGCCATGTGCCCCCAGCGCCGCCTTCCACTTCTCCTTGATGGACTCAGACGCAGACTTGTCCAGCCAAACCTTTTTCGGGAGGCCCTGCAGGGCCACTCACGCGACTGAGTCTTGCGAGTCATGATCCCTTTGCTAATGTACTCCGACCATGCCCTCTGGCACTTGCGATCCTGGACTGCGTTGGCTTGCTGCAGCTTTGTAGCTGCTGCGCGCGCTTCGTCGGTCACCTCGTCGTCGCCCGCCAGGTAGCCGTCCAGGAACGCTTCGGCTTTTCGTTTACGTGCCAGCTGGTGCTGGCGATCCACTTCCTTTGCCGAGGACTCTGGTAAGGAGGTCGCCGCGGAGGCGTCGCGATAAGGTCTGAGGCAGGCCGCTTTAGCCACTCCTGCCTTCCGCGGCCGTCCTTCTGGTCATCTTGCACTGGGCACTTCAACCCCAGATCAAGCCGCATCTTTCGGGAGGACACGCGCGCCCTGCCCGACCGCAGCATCCCAGAGTATATGGCTTGGGCCTCTTGGACAAGCTTTTCGTCGTCAGCCGCCCCATGTTTCTCACTACCCGCCACAACGGCTAGCCTGCTGTCCGTGCCCGCGGACGCTCTACGGGACTTCTTTTGAGTTTGCTGAAGAGCTGCTCTACTCCAGACGTGCTCGCGGACCACGCTAGAAAAGCGGAAGGCACTTGCAGAAGTGCCTCGCAATCCTCACGGCGAGCAGCTCTACGCTGTTGAGCGCGAGCAAACGCCTCAACCCATGCTGCTCGATTCTGAAAAGAGCCTTCCTTATGCAAAGCTTCAGCGATGGGGAGCAGAGCCACATATTGCTGTTGCAGCGTGGCGAGCTTCACTTTAAACGCCTGCGAAAGCTTTTGCAAGCATTTCTTCACCGCGTCCTTGTCCTCATCCGCCCTTCGTGACTCAAGGTTGAAAACTGAAAAGCAGGAAATCAAATGCCAGCTGAGCTGGGAAACTCCGCTTCCAGAGCCGCTTCTGCTGTCTCGGCCCACTCCGACATGATTTTCAAGGCGCTCCTTTTGTCATGATCGCCAGCTGTGAGCTCCCGGGCGCACCCGTCCACCGTGACAGTGAGCTCGCCTTTCTCAAGAATGGCAAGCATGTCGCTCGTGAAAGTTGGCAGGCGCAGAACTTGGCCACTGACAAAGAGTGCCCTGATGCTGCGCCCAAATTGGGCCGCTTTCGCGTTGAGGCACGCGATGTCGACTCCATCCTCGTCTGCAAAGCGGGTGAAGTCCAGGCAGCAATGCGCAGCGTCTGCTGCCATGGCTAGCAACAGCAGCTTCTTTCCAGTCAAGTGCTTCAAAACTGAGCCGCCCACGCGGCGTTTCTCCACGCATTGCGTCGACCCTGTGACAGACTGCCACCATGGCCACCACATTACGACAAATGCGCCCCAGCGGCAGAGCGTACGAACCGAAGCGATGTTTTGTGGCCGACATGCTTGTCCCACTTCGGTATTCTGAGTGTTCATCTCCGTCATCATCGCGAGTCAAAGCTGCGCGCCACCAGCTGGAGAAGATGTCAGAGTGGAACACCTTCTGAGCAAAACTATCAGACTGAGTAACAAACTCAGCGAGCACGCTCTTCAGGACATCATGATGGCACAGTGGTCGTCGGAGCAGATGCGTGGACGCGTGCGCAGCATCCCTGCCGACGACGCGGACATTGGGCAACTCTAACCAGGCCAGACCTGGCTTCCGCGCGTCGCCCCCGGAGCATCTCAGATGGGAGGAGCTCATTCGCTGCCGCATCCAAGACCAGAACGCTAACCTTATCTCGCAAGGCCGCTTGCACCGTCTTCGGCTCGAGTGCGTCGCTGGATGGCGCCGAGCATTTCCGCGGGAGGTCATGGAAAGGGGTGGCGAACTCTTCCAGGATCATCTTCGTGACCTTGGTCAAACCATCGCCTGAACCCTCCGCCTGCTTGAGACCGAGCACGCCGCTGACCACGGTCAAGTTGTCAAGGCAAGCGCGGTATCGCACCAGCAGCCGCCCTTTCCGTTCGTCGCGGAAGAGGGCCACGCAGCGAGCTCGAGCCAGCTGCTGCCGCGCTCTCCGCAGGAGGGCTTCGCTCAAGGCAAATCTTATTGCGGTCTGAGCTCACTCCTCCCTGCCGCGCGCTGCCGCCTTGCCTCATGCAAGTCAGAGCTGCTTGAAACTCACTGTGAGGCGGTGCCATTGCAATGGCCGCCTTCCCGGCGCAGTGTTGCGCAGCAGCTTGGTGAGCCTTGGACGCCTCGTGCCTTTTCATTGCATAGGGAGTCACCTTGCATGGGTTTTGCTGGAACTCTGCCCACGGGCCGCCCACGGAAGCGCGCGCACATCCTGTGCCACGAGCACAGTCTGCAGCGGCTCTTCCCGCAAGCCGCAGCATGCTGCTTGACCAAAGCCGAAGGCACAAGCTTTGGCAAGGCTTGCTTCGAAGACCTTGTTGTCGTTCTCGCATCCATGGGCTGGGCAAGCTGGGCCGCACAAAGCCAATCACTAAACGAATGTGAACCTATCTAAAAAAAATACAATGATTCCGATTGCAGCGGGGACATGTTTCAATTGGTCGATTTCAATTTCAGTTCCCATCTTGGACAACAATTCATGTCCCACAGCTTGACGGCTTAAAACGGCTGCAAGAGACCTAAAAGCAAACGTGCAGCAGGCATCTGGCTGAGCAGCTAAGACCCTGCAGCTGAGCGGATTGCTGTTTTGAAGCAAGCGTGCGACAGTAATATCGCGCGCAAGCTGCGAAGAGCTGCGCCGCAGAGGGAGTCAGCCAGAATCTGCTCGCAAGCGCGCAAAGTCGACCCGCAGGCCACGGCCCTCAGGCCACGACCCGCAGGCCAAAAACAAGTATTGCCCGCAGGCAGCGCAGCAGCCACGCCATCGCCCGCAGGCAAGACCCGCAGGCCAGGGCCACTGACTTGAAACTGATGACAGTCGCCGCTAAGGCCACGGCCCTCGACCAAGAGACGAATAATCAGATCACGCGAGGCGCCGGAAGAGTCCCAATTTATAGCTGAGCCGGGCGTAAATGAAACCTAACAGGAAGGCGATTGGGCCGCGCTTTCTAAATCACGCAGCCGATTCTCTTCCGAGACCCGGAGCTCTGCCAGGGCTTGCGCCAACTCTTCCACTTGAAGCTCCAAAGCATCGATGCGCGTCCGGCTCATGGCGCTGGCTGTCAATGGCAAATTGACCAAGATATGAAGGGTTTGTGGCATGTGACTTCGAGCCAAGTGTAGTAATTCTACCCGCCCGACCTTGCAGAAGTGCCCTGCCCAACAACCACGCACCCGGACCCGCTAAACCCGCCCGACCCTGCAGCCCCACCCAACTCAACCACGCAACCGCTAAACAACGCCCAGTTTAGGCCGTGCGTCACGACCAAGTGACGAGGGTCGGCGGCACCAGGGTGCAGCCCCTACAGCTAAAGCTAGCAGGCTAACTGCCTAGCAGCAACATGCTACCCCAAGGAAGGAGGCGTAGCCGGATTTGCGTTGCTGGCGCACAACCGGCCGCGGCAGCATGGCGAGGCTCAACTGCACAGCTCTTGCAAGGACGGCTAAGCAGGCAGCAGCGGCAACAACAACACAAACATACATACGCTTCCTTGCACACAGACACACATCCAATTTCCACACATCTTCCCTCAGTTTTCCATCCATCTTCCAGATTTTCCGCTATGTTCTATATATTTTCTGTCATTTCCCCACGTCCCCTTCACCGACGGCACTCGGGCACGCACGCGCGCTCACGACGCACACCCACCCACGCACGTGCCCACACACAGGCACACACAGACACACCAGACTCACGCACAACACACACCCACCCACTCACACACGCACGCGCTCACGCACCCATGCACCCACGCACCCACGCACCCACACACACACACACACGCGCGCGCACGCACTCGCACGTCACGCTAGCACCACACACACACACACCCGCCCACCCACCCAACCACGCACGAAAGCACGCAAGCACGCACGCACACACGCGGCGCGCGCGCGCGCGCGCGCGCGCGCGCGCGCTCACCCACGCACGCAGGCAGGCGCGCGCGAGCGCGCACGCACGCACGCAAGCACGCAAGCACGCACGCATGCGCGCACGCACGCACGCCTGCGCGCACACGCACGCCTGGGCCAGTTGCCACGCAAAACGCATGTCAAAACCAAACGTGTTCCTCGGTTTTTTGCAGTAGCTCGCACTTTCATGTGTTTTTGCAGTGTTTCAAGGCTGCAGCAGGACGCCGTGTGTGAAGGCAGCTCCCAGCAACATCCCCAGCATCACCAGCATCACCGGCATCACCGGGGCAAGACCGCAGACTTGCAAGCCCAAGGCTGACCCAAAAACAAGCCCAAAACGCACCCGCCAGAAGCAGATGATGCAGGTGATGCTCATCACTTCCTTTTCACGCATCCTCGGCATGCACAGGGTCGGCGGCACGTTGCGGCAGCCCCATAGAGCTTCGCTCTAGAGCCTTGCTCCAAAGGACCAAGGGGGTAATCTGACACAGCCGTTCGGCCAGTTGGCCGCGGCCGGATTTACGTTGCTGGCGCACAACCGGCCGCGGCAGCATCGCGAGGCTCAACCTCACAGCTCCTGCAAGGACAGCTAAGCAGGCAGCAGCGACGACAACAACATAAACATACCTACATTTCCTTACTTGCACACATGCACACGTCCATTTTCCAAACATCTTCCCTCAGTTTTCCATCCATCTTCCACGTTTTCCATCTATTTTCTAACCATTTCCCGTCATTTCGCCATGTCCCCTCCCTTCACCGCCCGCCTGCCCGCACGCATGCAGGCACGCGCACACAAGCACACACGCGGGCACGCACTCGCGCTCACGCACGCACACCCGCCCACGCTCGCGCCCACACACAGGCTCACACACACACACACACACCAGACTCACGCGCAACACCCGCCCACCCACCCACGCACGCGCTCACGCAGCCACGCCAGCACCCCCACACGCGCACAGAGACACACAGACACACAGACACACAGACACACAGACACACAGACACACAGACACACAGACACACAGACACACAGACACACAGACACACAGACACACAGACACACAGACACACAGACACACAGGACACACAGACACACACCACACACACACACACACACAGACACACACACACACACACACACACACACACACACACACACACACACACACACACACACACACACAAAAAAAAAAAACCACACACACACACACACACACACACACACACACACACACACACACACACACACACACACACACACACACACACACACACACACACACCACACACACACACACACACACACACACACACACACACACACACACACACACACACACACACACACACACACACGCACCCGCACCCGCCACCCGCGCCGCGCCCCGCGCCCCGCACCCGCACCCGCACCGCACAGCGCTAGCAGCGCACGCGCACGCGCACGCGCACGCGCACGCGCACGCGCACGCGCTTGCACGCACGCACGCACGCACGCCACACCCGCCCACCCACCCACGCACGCACGCACGCAGGCACGCAGGCACGCACGCACGCAAGCACGCACGCACGCACGCGGCGTGGCTCCGATGCCGGGCAGGTGGGAGGCTTCAATGCCGGGCAGGTGGCGCGGCCGGGTGTCCACGAGACGATGATCCTCGCACACACGCGGCGCGCGCGCGCGCTCACACACGCACGCACGCAAGCGCACGTGCGAACGCACGCACGCATGAAAGCACGCACGCATGCGCGCAAGCACGCGCACGTGCGCGCACGCATGCACGCGCGCAGGCCCCCGCGCCTGCGCGCACGCGCACGCACGCCTGGGCCAGTTGCCACGCAAAACGCATGTCAAAACCAAACGTTTTCCTTCGTTTTTTGCAGTAAAAGCCCTTCATTTTCACGTGTTTTTCCGGTGTTTCAAGGCTGCAGCAGGACGCCGCGTGGAAGGCAGCATCACCAGCATCACCGGCATCACCGGGGCAAGACCGCAGACTTGCAAGCCCAAGGCTGCAGACCCAAAAACAAGCCCAAAAACGCACCCGCCAGAAGCAGATGATGCAGGTCGGCGGCACCATGCGGCAGCCCCATAGAGCTTCGCTCTAGAGCCTTGCTCCAAAGGACCAAGGTGATAATCCGACACAGCCGTTCGGCCAGTTGGCCGTCGCCGCCCCCGCGAAATCACTGTCCTGTATGTGGGCCTTGGAGGTAGACCCCGGGGTGTGGATGCTTTGGCTGGACTTTGGTAGGCTCTTGTTTCCTTTTTGGGCAGGGTTTCTTTGCGGTACGTCGGCCTCGGGCTGCCCCGGGGTCTGCGGAGACTCGGGCTGCCTTTGGTAGTACTTTCCTGTATGTCGGTCGAGCTAGATCTCGGGGTCTGTGGATACTCGGGCTGCTGTTGGCAGTGGTTCTTTTCTCTTGGGGGGACTTTCCTGTATATTGGATTGTTTCTTGTTCTGCTCGTCTGCTCGCCTGTTGCCTGCCTGCGTGCTGTGCTGCCTGCCTGCCCTGCCTGTTTTTTTGCTTGCTCGCTTGCTTCCTGCCCGGGCGATGGCTTGTCCGGCCGGCCTATTGGGATATGACCCCTGGAGCTGCTTCAAGCGGAAACTGGGGCAAAGCACGCAGTGGAGGAAATCGAGAAGAGACAGTTTCATGCCCTGAGCAGATCCGAGGGGATTGACCCGAGGATTCATCATGGCCGGGGTTGCGCGGAGATTGATCCCAGGCCTTGAAACCGTCTCTTATGTTCTCCTCTGTTCTGGCAGGGGGGGTTGATGGGAGTTTTTACATAGCCCCCGGGTGGCTATAACTCCCAACCCCCCGGGGATAACCCCCGTAAAGTGAATTGCCGCAGTCATTTTTTGGAGCTTTTTTGTTTTGAGGGCTCCCGGAGGTGTTTTTCTGTGTTTTTGTCCAACCCGAACAGTGCTCCTTTCTGTTTCTGGGTTTTGCACGTTTGCGCCGGTTTGGATGATGCGGAGACGCGGGGATGAGGGATTCCTGTGTCTGCGATGCCGCTTTTTGTGGCCCGGTCGGTGCTTCCAGGCACGACCCCTCCCGCCCGGGAGCGACCCCTTGTAATGTAATGTAATGTACTGAAATGTCACGTAATGTGTGTATGCATGCATGCATGCATGCATGCATGCATGCATGAAAGTATGTATGTAATGTAATGTAATGAAATGTACTGTGCTGTAATGTAATGTAATGTCATGTAATGTAATGTAATGTATGTATGCATGTATGTACGTAATGTATGTGTGTATGTATGTGTGTATGTATGTACGTATGTAATGTACGTATTGTGTGTACGTATGTATGTATGTATGTATGTATGTGTATGTATGTATGTATGTATGGTATGTATGTATGTGCGTTCTGTATGCATTTTGTCATGTACTGTATTGTATTGTATGTATTGTATGTATGTATGAATGTATGTATGTATGGTATGTATGTATGTGTGTTCTGTATGTATTTTGTCATGTACTGTATTGTATTGTATGTATTGTATGTATGAATGTATGTATGTATGTATGTATGAATGAATGTATGTAATGCATGTGTGTACGTATGTATGTATGTGTGTATGTATGTTATGTACTGTAATGTAAGGTAATGTAATGTAATATGGTGTAATGTATGTAATGTATGTAATGTATGTAATGTATGTAATGTATGTATGTATGTAAAGTATGTAAGTATGTATGTATGTATGAATGAATGAATGTATGTAATGCATGTGTGTACGTATGTATGCATGTGTGTATGTATGTTATGTACTGTAATGTAAGGCAATGTAAGGTAATGTAATGTAATGTGGTGTAATGTATGTTAGAAGAAACAATGGAAGCGAAACAATCACAAGGAGAATTAAGAAAGTAGAGAAATGATTTAGCTGAAAGCAACAGAACCGAAAGTTATAGAAAGGAGTTAGACAAGATAAGACGAGAGTTGGACAACACACGCTCACCAGATGGAATACAGACAACAGAACAACTCACAGCAAGAAAGAAACATTTAGAAGAAATGATTAAGAACCTTCGGATTAATTTATTTTCTAAATTAATTAATAAAATATGATTAAATCAAAAAATAGACTGAATACAACCAAACCACATGCCATAGGTTCATTAAAATCACAGCTACACTTAAGACCTTCTTATGATGAATTAAAAGAAACATTAGTAGAAGATGAAAACCGCCCGTCAATTCAAGATGTAATAGATAGAAAGGCGACGAGATACAGATTAAACCAATATGGACGTCAGTGGGACAACAAGGACAGCTTAGGATTGTTAAATCAGGAAACGATGAAAAGAAAGGAGGAATTAAGAAAAGCAAAGACAACAGCATCGTCGTCTAGAATAACCAGCCGGTCTTCTTCAAAGTCCGCTTTTTCCACACCAGACAGTCCACTGACAGAATATGAAGAGTATGAAAATGATATACAAGCATCATTTGAAGAACAAGATAGACAAGTCAGAGAAAAAATGGAAAAACTCAGTTCAAGCATACACGAAGATTTGAACAAAGCATCGTCAAGTTCAATACCTGAAGGGGTAGTAGTTCATTCAATGACATCAGATGACGAACTGCCACCTTTAGAACCCATAGAGGAAACAGCAACAGCGAAAAATGGTAAAGACAATGATGATGATGATAAGCAAACAACAATTTCTGATACGGAAATTATGGAAATGCACGAAAAAACGAACGAGATGGAATTACAAAATGTCGAAAACGAAGAAGTTGATGGCGAATTAATTGACTAGTATAAAATGGATGTGGCCGGTGTATTTATCGAAAACTCCGGGAACTATGATGGATAATATAATTTCAAAACTACATCAATTCAATGTAATAAATGCTGATAAATACGATGATTTCAATGAATTATTAGATGAATATAACAATGCAAGCACAACAGAAAGAAAAGGAATTCGTACTCGGCTAGAAACATATTATAAGGACAACGTTTATAACAAATACTTCAAACAGCAACCAAGTTCATCAACTCAACAATAAAAAAAACCTACAACACTTAAATATGTCAGATAAATATTCTGGATTAAGAAGAAGGAAAACTTTTGCTGAAATGCTGAAAGAAGCGATGACGCATAGATTGAAAATTGAAATCATCCCCGAAAGACGGGCATTTGACACATCAATTAACGATATAGACTTTGACGATTTTGACCTTTCAAAATACGACAGGAGACTACGGTTGAATGCTAGGGTTCAAACTGATAAACAAGTCTTATTACACAAATTGACGCCAGAAATGTTTGATGAAATACCGCCAACATCACAGTTGGGTGAAAACAATGAGGCAGACACACAAACAACGCGATATGTAGCAAAGGAGTTAGATGATAAAAAATTCAGTGATTAATTACAGACAAGAATGAGGAAAATAGAAAGTCAGAAGATGAACCAGAAGGTGTAAAAGATAATGATTTAAAACAATCAGACTAAAAGCAGGAAGATTTACAAAATCTTCATTTAACATCATCATCGTCAGCATCAACCGAGAAAGAGGAAGAAAAGAAAGAGGAAAGTCGAGAAATAAAGTCATTAAGAAACTTATTCTTAGGCGGAGAAGATAAGAGTGTGTTTGAACTATTCCAACGAGGTAAGAAGTCATCCACTTCATCAGAACAATCGCGAGAACAAGAAGAAGAACAACCGAGGGCTTCTTTCTGGTCAAGACGACAGGTTGAAGCAAGAAGTAGAAGCCACTCACCAGAAGAAAGAGCAAGAGGTAATCAAATGAACAGAAGACAATTAGAAACAAGAAGCAGGAGCAACTCACCCCAAGAAATAGCACGAGGTAGTGAATGGACGAGGGAACAAATGGAAACAAGAAGTAGGAGCAGAAGCCCAGAAAGCACAAATACAAAAAGTAGCCGAGGCAAGAAGAAAAAATAAAACTACTTAAAGAGAAAACGTGATAATAGAGTAAAAATGACAGAATTTGATGTAATGGTTGAACTTATGAAAGCGGAAAACGACTTAGTCTTACAGAGAATGAGCGAGAAGGTTAGCGAGAGCGACGACCAACTAATGAGATGGAAGGACGACCAGAAGACCTACCACCAGAACTACTACAACAAAAACCTAAAACAGCCTTATACCTGCGAGGACTGCGGAAGGACGATATCAAGCAAGTCCAACCTATCCAAACACAAGAAAAGCAAAGTGTGCAATAAAAACAAAAACCCCCCTTTATGAAAGGATAAATCCTTAATCTTATTAAAACTCATTAGTAAGATTAATGTGTTGAGTTTCAACCCGGAGCCCAGTTTCTCCAACAGGCAACCCTTAGCCAAAACTACGTAAAGAAATACTTACTAAATATAATATAGAGTATAGATATATGGTGTTAGTGTCAGAAGAAAAAGCCATAGGTTTCATTATAAAAAGTCAACAAGGCGAACTAATACAAAAAGAAGGGAAACAAACACAAAAACTCAAAATAGGAGACAAGACCTACAGATACAATAAGAAACCCGCTTCGAAGGTGTTGAATACCAGACTAAAGGAAGTGGCGAGAAGCGATGGTTACAGAAAACATAGTCTTCTAATGAAAGGGGCTAGCTTCATCAAACTCACACGAGGAAGACCCTTACAGGATTATGTCAAGCGTTTCAAATCCAAAATCAAAGATGAACCGCAAGCCTTTAAAGGCTACGCCAACACATATTCGGTCAGTGATATAAGATTGAAAGGAATGAAAGGCTTATCATACTTAAAATATCAGAAGCAACGAATGGTAGAATTCCTTAACAGAAACCCAAATATGAAAATAATTGTTGAAGTGCATTTGTCGTTAAAGAACACTGGCAACGAAGAGATACGACGAAGGCTGAGAAGCAGGAGATACAATGTCCATAACCCTGAAGAGATAAACAGTGTTTTAAACAACATAGCCCACGACATAGAGGTTCAAATTGAGATAGCCGAATTCACTCAATCAGGTCTTGTTCTTCTTCAAGTTCAAAGTCTGGTGATAAGTTATGACAGATACAATCCTACCCGTGCCCGACTGGGTAACAAACAAAAGGGCTTGTATCAATATTAAAAACAATGATGAGTTGTGTTTCAAATATTCTGTTCAATGTGGTTTTTACGAGCTATACAAAAAAAGACCATCCCTGTGATATGTATCATTATAAAAAGTATGTTGATGACAAGTTTATTAAATGGGACAATATAAACTTTCCTGTAGGCAATGATGAGATTGAACAATTTGAAGAACAGAACAAACACATATCGGTCAATGTTTATTATATCAATCCTGATGCCAATAGTAAACAATTTTATTTTACAAAAGAAGCAACAACTCCCAAGCACAGCAAAAGATTGATTTAATAAAGCTGACTGGAGACAATGGCAACTCGCACTATGTTTATATCAAGAACTATAGTAAGTTGATGGGAAGGCAAGCCAACAAAACAGGCAGACCAAAAAGTATCACTGTAGGACGTGCTCACACGGTTTCAAGTCAGAAGAGTTATTAAAACAACACGAAGAACAGGGTTGTCTAGCGGTTGAAGGACAACAAATAGAAATGCCAGAGGTAGGAGCTACCATTGAATTTAAGAACCATTTTAAGAAACTGAAAGCGCCTTATGTCATATATGCAGACTTTGAATGTCTAACAGTACCCATTGATGTTAAAAGCAAATCGACAAAAGCGACAACAACATCATATCAAAATCATCGCCCTTGTGGTTTTATGATTAACGTAGTCAATGCCATCACTGGAAGCAGTGAGCCCTATTTATACAGAGCCGAAGATTGTACGGATAAGTTCGTTGAGAAAATGAATGAAGTCAGAGATGATGTAATAAAGAAAATGAAGGAAGTGAAAGAGATAATCATGACTGAGGACGATAAAACAAACAGATTTTGACACTGCTACTAAGTGTTTCGTTTGTGGAAAGGGCTTTCAAGAAGGAGATAAGAAGGTTCGTGACCATTGTCATTTTACAGGTAAATATAGAGGTTGTGCTCATGATGATTGTAATCTTGCTTTTAGTATGAGATACTACAAAATCCCAGTCTTTCTTCATAACCTGAAAAACTATGACGCTCACTGAATCATCAACAAGGCACACGAACTGGCAAGAATGCTAAAATCGATTGCATTGCACAGAACAGCGAGAAGTTCATAACCTTTGGTTTTAAAAACCTTTGTTCCAAGGACAGTTGTAGCTTCTTATCTTCGTTGGATAAGTTGGTAAAGTTGAGTAAGTATGAAGATGATATAAAAGGCGTGAGAACTGGAAGAACAATTTTAGATACAGTGTTAGAAATCCATATGTTAAAACCGATGAAGATTTGGACTTGTTGACTGATAAGGGGATTTATCCTTATGACTATTTTGATAGCTTTGACAGATTTACTGAAAGAAACTTACCACCAAAAGAAGCTAAGTGAGGAACATGTCAATGACAAAGATTATGAAAGGGCAAAAAAGGCTTGGAAACACTTCGGTATTAGAACATTAGGACATTATCACGATTTGTATTTGAGAACTGATGTTTTATTATTGACTGATGTTTTTGAGAACTTTACAGACTTATGTATGGAATACTACGGTTTGGACCCAGCACACTATTATACGCTTCCTAACTTCGCTTGGGAAGCTATGTTGTTGAAAACAGATGTTGAAATTGAACAGTTACACGATAAAGAAATGTATGAGATGGTTGAAAAGGGAATGAGAGGAGGTATGTGTCAGGTCAGTCATAAACTGGCTGAGGCAAACAATAAGTATATGGATGAAGCCTTCGATGAAACAAGCCGTCAAGTTATATCAATTACTTAGACGCTAACAATCTGTATGGTCTGGCGATGTCTCAAAAATTGCCTTTAAAGAACATCAAATGGACAAAGAAAACACCTAACATTGAAAAGTGGGATGAAAAAGATGAGTATGGTTTCATCCTTGAAGTGGATTTGGAATATCCAGAAACACTACACGACTACCATTCGGACTACCCATTAGCACCTGAAATCATGAATGTCAATGCTAATATGTTGTCCGACTATCAAAAGGAAATCTTCAAAATCTACTATGGAAACAAAGAACCGAAGGACGAGAAAACCAGCAAGTTAATATTAAATTTGAAAGATAAAGAAAAATATGTGGTTCATATCAAGACTTTACAGTATTATCTAAAAATGGGTATGAAACTCACCAAGGTTCATAGGATAATAAAATTTCAACAGAGGGCTTGGTTGAAACCGTGGATTGACTTCAACACTGGTAAGAGGAAAGAAGCGAAGAGCGACTTCGAGAAAGACCTGTTCAAATGAATGAATAACGTGGTGTATGGAAAAACTATGGAAGACAAGAGAAAACATATGGATTTTCAACTGGTAGACAATGATGTTAGGTATGAAAAATGTGTGAATAATCCAACATTGAAAAATAGATTTATCATAAATGAAAATCTGGTGGGAGTGGAGAAAACTAAAGCGAAACTGAAATTGGATAAACCCATATTCTTAGGAATGACAATATTGGATTTGAGTAAATTACATATGTATGAGTTTTACTATGGTGTGTTCAAAAAGAAACACAACGAAAATATCAAACAAATACAGATACTGACAGCTATGTAATCCAAACCTTCACTGATGATGTCTACAAGGATTTTCAAGGTATCAAGCAACATATGGATTTTAGCGATTGTCGGGTTGAAGCCTAAATCCTATGCTTTCACAATCCACGGCGAGGATGAGGAACACAAGAAATCAAAAGGCGTCGTCAAGCACAAGGTGAAGAAGGAACTGACCTATCAGAACTACCACGAAGCACTGCATCACAACAAATCACCTGGAGATTGCATTGCCTACAGCGAAGTGTCTCGAAATAAGAGTGAGTGAGTGAGTGAGTGAGTGAGTGAGTGAGTGAGTGAGTGAGTGAGTGAGTGAGTGAGTGAGTGAGTGAGTGAGTGAGTGAGTGAGTGAGTGAGTGAGTGAGTGAGTGAGTGAGTGAGTGAGTGAGTGAGTGAGTGAGCGAGTGAGTGAGTGTGTGTGTGTGTTGAGTTGATGTCAGTGTGTGTTGTGACGTTGCAATGGGAAAGGTACTTACAACTGGCATGTTTTGGAGGCGCGGGCATTCTGCATGCAGATTGATTAGTCGTTGAAAACATGACATCCTGGTTCGACCGACACTTGCAGGCGCGCTTTTTCGAATGGCTCTCGCTGTTCTGTCGCCGCTCAGGGCTGCCCCGCCGCGGCCTTGCATCTTTTGCAAGTCCACGATGGGAGCCTGCTTCGCATGTACTTCCCGCCCTGGGAGCGCTCTTGACCACAGGGGCAGGGAGGATATTGGCACTTCGCGCAGATGTATGGCTTCTGCCTCGGCTCCAGCGGCCTTTCGTTACACGCTTATGGGCCTGCTTCCTTCCGCAAACGTGCCTCGCGCAAGTTGCCCCGTGCTTCGAACAGATTGCAGTAAACTGAGGCTGCCGGCGCGGCCGGTCCGTCAGCAACGTAAATCCGGCCGCGGCCTGAACGGCTGTGTCGGATCCTCCCCCTTGGTCCTTTGGAGCAAGGCTCTAGAGCGAAGCTCTATGGGGCTGCCGCATGGTGCCGCCGACCCTGCGCATGCCGACGATGCGGCCGGGGGTCCGTGAAAAGGAAAGTGATGAGCATTTTGCGCTGCGCCCGCCCTACTAAGGGGCGAAGGATTGGGGCGTGTCTGGGCGAGAATGCCGCGGATTTTTGCGCTTGCTTCTGGGGGTGCGCTTTCTGGCACGTCTGGGGCCGGCTTTCAATCTTCAGGCTTGGGCTTGTGGGTCTGCAGGCCCGTGCCGGTGATGCAGGGGATGCTGGGGATGCCGGCCTTTGTTGATGAAATCTCAAAGTCTTAAAGTCTGAGAATATTAGAATCACAAAATCGTACAATTTTACAATCTTAGACCACTTTTATCCTTTAAATCCTCGAATTTTAGAATCTTGCGCGCTTAACCTTGCAAAAACACCCATAAACTAGTACAATCTTAAAATCTTAAAAGCTTAATTTCTTACAATCTAAAAAGCTGCAAACCTGCAGGAACTGAACATAGTCGAATCTTAAGATCTTAAAATTGTCAGATCTTTAAACTTTAACATCTTAAAAACTTGAAACTTAGAATTACAACCTTACACCCTGGAAGCCTTAAAATCTTCAAGCCGTAGAATGCTTATTCTCTTTACATCTTATGTGGAATTCAGCGTCGCGCTGCTGCCGCGGCCGGTTGTGCGCAAGCACCGTAAATCCGGCTACGCCTCCTGGGGTAGCGTGGCCTAAATCCGGCACCTCTGCATCACCAGCTCGGGCTTGCGGTTTTGCTTGCCTGTGGGAAATGCTTGCAAAACATCGCGTATATGCGCGCGACCCCATGTCAGCCTTCTGGGTTGGGTCCGGGCTAGGGCCCAGAAAGCTGGCATCCCCGGCATCATCTGGGGTTGGGGTGGGCAACATGAATGACCTAACCAGCCATATCATAGCACAGGATACGTTTCTCATACAAGAAACATGACATGACATGGTATAACTTCAAAGAGGCGTAGCCGGCTAGAGGCCGCAGGCCCAGAAATAATTAAAATAAGTACAACAAAAGGCCGTAGCCTGCTCAAGCCACAATGGCTGACAATCAAAAACGAGCAGCTGGTTTCTACCTGTGCATGGACCCTACCCAACCAACCATGCTCCTGCACCCTGTCAAGGGAGCAAATCAAGAAATGGCAACGCGTGGCGAAGCTCAGCGTGCGCATATATGGGAACAAGTGAGAACTTGCTTCTTTAAACAAGCGTTTGGGAAGAGTCAAGTCGAGCATCCATGCAGTTTTTTGCGAGCGCGCGAAGGGGCCGCGCCTGTTTAGCTCCCGCGCAGTCTCTCGGAATCTCCGCGGCTTGGCCTGACTCAAACGGGACGATAGGCCACTCACCCCAGCCGGAACTTCCTTCTCCTTCTTCTCAAACTCCTTCTCCTGCTCCTCCTTCTCTTTCTCTTTAACATCCTCCTCCTCCCAAAGCTCAAAGCTCAAAGCAAGCCCCAAGCGCACCATCGGGCCTGAACCTTCTCTTCGTCCTCAGGTCAATCAGCAACCAAGCTGTTACCCGACCCCCGACCCCAACATGTATGTCCTGGGAAGCTTCGCCTTTTAGAACGCCGTCAGGCCCTGCATCCCAGAAATCGGAACTCGGATGAATCTGGGCATGGCCCAGCCTTTGGCCCAAGACACCTCGTTCAGGATCAACTTAATCGCCTCAACCAACCGACTGGCAGCAGTTTCCAAAGCGACGGCAAGCGCACCTCGTCCTGCTGCTCCTGTGCACTGCTGCAGCCACACACACACGCACTACCTTGCTCTCGTGCTTGAACTCCTTGCTACCGATCAGCTTGATTTCCCGGTTTTTGCTGCCAGGAGCCATCTCCTCAGCTTTCTGCACCTGTCGGTCTCCATGGTCTCACAGGCTCGCAAGGCGCAGCCCACGCCTTGATGTCTGCACCCGACTTTTCCATCACCTCGCAACTTGCGGCTGGAGCGCCTGCTTCCCAAATCAATTGAACAGGCCTCGCGAACGGTTTCACCTCCTCGACCAATGACCTGCGTGAACAAACTGTCGCAGACCGTTTGACCATGGGCCAAACATGCCATTGCTGCCCGCCCTGCTTCGCGATCCCTGACCCAAATCCTCAGGCAAGCACTGCCAGCGTTTGCAAAGTGCGGCTGGGGGCTGGACTTGGCAGGAGATGGAAGTTCTGACTCAGTTTCAGCACGCTGCCTGAGACATTCCATCATCGCTTCGCTCACACTTGCACTTGCACATGCTCCGCTGGGGACACAGCTTTGGCCTGGGCTCATCTTTCAGCACCTATGCTTTCCAAATCGTTGCTTGGCTCTTGCGCATTGCCCGTTTCTGTCCGGGAGGCAGTTCCGTCTGCGTCCTTGGCAAAGTGCACCTCTGCTAGGAGCAGCTCGACAGCTCTGTCCTGGCTCCAGCCTTGATTTCCCACTTGCACTCCCCCGCATGCCCGTATGCCCGTGCTCCTGTGTTCCCCCTCTTTTTCCGGCCACCGTGTTCCCGCTGCGTTCCCTTGCGCTCCCCCGTGGTTCTTGTCAGCGAAGCGTTGTCAGCACATGGGCGTGCGCTCATGCGTGAAGCCTCGGCTTGTTCGCTGCCACAAAAGCTTTCATTGTTGGCGCGCGCGCGCGCGCGTTCACTGCCTGCGCGCAAGAACTGGTGTGTTCAATGCCCAGCAGCTCGCGGGGCCTTATGCTTCTTGCCTGCTTGCGGCGCTCTGGTTGCTTAGGCTCTTGATCGCGGCTGCGGCTGCGGAGGCGAATGTCTGCTGCAAGTGTGGGAAGCATGGGTTGCAAATAGTGAGTACAGGTCTCACAGCTCCCGCTTCGTTCGCGCTGCCCTGCTGTGGCCCCACGCCCCTTCTGTTCACACTGCGCCCTTCCTCACCCCTCTCTCACGCTGTCTCTCCGCTCATCTCTGTCTGCTCTCCTGCTCGTCCTTCTTCCCAAAGATCTCCACCTTTCCCTGGGCCTCACTGGTTCAGGCTTGCCAAAGCGCCGGGTCTGAGATAAATTAGACAAATTAGAACCGCCCAGCCCACCAAGACGAGAGCCCAAGCAAAAAGTAACAGCATGTTGCCCGAGCTGCGGCACGCCTTGAGTTCTTGTTCTCTACAGCCTAAATTCCAAGCCAAGACCAACACGCGAGCCGTGCACCAAGTTATCGAAGACTCTGCCAATTTTTCGGTGTTGCCTCCCGCTCGCACAGCTGACACACGCACGCGAATACACCCGTGTATATGAGCCGGTTGCTGAAGCGCAGGACTAGATATTTGGGCGGAAGCATCAAGACCGCCATCTTGAGGCTTGGGCGGGTGTTCACCATCTTACCCAATTTCGCAGCTGCAGTTCCAATGGCTTGTTATTGCCCACACTTGAGAAGCGTTTGCGTGTCGAAGTGGAACTGACCAGCGGGCACAAAGGTCATATCCGAACAAACAAAACAAACAAACAAACAAACAAACAAACAAACAAACAAACAAGAACACACACACACAAAGACACACACAAAGACACACACAGCGCCCACACACCTCGCAGCTGACATGACACTGGCCACGCCTTGTCGAGCTCCACTTTGGCTCCTGAGTCCTGGTAAACAAAGCCAGGAGCAAAAGCCCAAGCTGCAAAAAATAGTCAAGGCTGGTCCCTCTCGATGAGTCTAACCGTCTCCCCCTTCCTGGCCATCCAAACATGTACGTCTCAGCAAAAAAACATGTCACTGTGTGTGGGTGCTAAACAAACCAAACCACGCAGCCAGCGTGTGGCAAGCGGACTTTGGCACGCGAAGGCGGTTGACGGCGCGCGGCAGTTGAGATTTGCCTTCTTGGGCCAGGTCGCGCCCGACTCACTTGACGCGGGGCAATACAAAACGTCGCGACCTGCAACATGTCCAATACAAAAGGCTTGTTCAAATGACCAACCTCGAAGGCCAAGCAGCGCAGCAAGCCGTCGCCTGAAAACCTGCGGGTCAAGAGGTACAGTAGTGACTTAATGACCGTTTCACAAACAAAACAAAATCCTGACAGTCAGCACACACGCCTCAGCCAAAACTAGGCAGCTCTACACCCCAAGCTTGACATCGTGCAAAAGTTGCCTGTGAGCGGACGACGCGTCCCGCGAGCAAAAAAGTTCAAACACAACCAAAGAACGCGCGTTTTTGACCAAGACTGGCGATGGTCAGAATGAGCTAGACATGATCTGGCTGTCTGCACGTCATGTCGCAAACACATGCTGGACACACGCCGGGCATGCGCCATAATCTTGTTTGAACCACGCTAGTGCCATGCCAGGAGATATTGTGTTGCAAGTGTGCCAGAAACGTGTCGAACACTTGCTGCCAACATGCCAAAACGCACATGAGACCCCTGAGAAGACCGAAAGTCGGGCTGAAAGCCGGGGCTCGAGAGTCGGGCCCGGAGACCAAAAGTCCGGGGGTGGGGAGCCGGGGGACGAGGTCGAAGCCAGGCAGTGATCCGGCCCCGAGACTGATCAACCCGGGTCGACCATTTCCAAAGAGATGGAAAACATGATTCCCGTGATGAATTGCAGTAACCAAGGAGGTTTTTTCGACAAGCGGAAACTGAAGACAAGCCACATCAGGCTTCCGTGACATCATGGAAATCAACAAGACTGAAGAGGAAAACGGTGAACACTTTATCTGCAGAATGCCAGAGTTTGATTCATGGAGTTGGACACGTGCACTGGCACAGATTGTTGCCTCTTGAAGTCATGACAAGAGGACGGCAGTCGATATCCGCCGACAACAAGGCGGCGTGTTGGGACCGGTCCCAGGACCGGTTTTGGCTGACTGCAGGACCTGTGCTCCCAGGGACCATCCTTGATTCCAATCACTTCCAGTTGCATCCCACGCCGGTCCCCTCTGCAGGAGGCTGGGACGGGAGGCGCAGGGTCGGCGGATTTTCAGTTCCTTCAAATCCCCTTTCTACATTTCGCCCCCCCCCCCCGCAATAGTCTGAAACCGTGCCCCTGGGGAGGGGTAAGGAGAGGGGTAACAGGTAAAGAGGTAAGCAGCACCAGTCCCAGGACCGGTCCTGGCTGGTCCCAGGACCGGTCCTAGTCCTAGGACCAGTGTGGGACCGGTCCCAGTACTGGTCCTGGGACCAGTCTGGTCCTGGGACTGGTCCCGGCCAGGACCGCTTTCAGGACTGGTCCGGTCCGCTGCAGAAACCCGGTGCCACCTCAAACAGCTCCAGACACCTGTTTTTTCAGTGTCGCTGTTTCCGGACTGGCACCCGTGTTTCAGGACCGGACAGGGTCCCAGGTCCCAGTCCCTCCCTGCGACCGGTTGAGGGGCACCGACGGCCTTGTTTCTAGGACCAGCTCAACGTGACTTGGGCGCGAGCCGGCCTGTGCGGTCATTGACGGACGAGCTGCCGCCTGTCTGACTTTTCCGCTAATCCTTGTGGTAGTAGAGGATCCCTGGATCTACTGCCGGCGACCGGTCCAGGGCCACTAGGGCCACTGTCGCCGGGGCAGTTTCGGGAGGGCCAGTTTCAGGGCGACCCGGGACAGGCGACTGCTCCCGGGCCAACTCGAAGTGACTTGGGCGCAAGCCGGCCCAAGCGGCAATTAACGGACTAGCTGCCATATTTCTGACTCCGTTAATCCTTGTTTGTGGTCGTAGAAAATCTTATAAGTGGTCCCTGGGTTTGCGGACGTGTTTCAGGACCGGTCCTTGTGACTTTTCCCTTAATGCGCTGAGGGTCGGCGGCAGCAGGCGGGAGCCTGGTTAATATTTTCTACATTTTTCTATCAACCAATGAAAAACACATTGAAAAACCATCATCACCCCCCATCAGTAGTGGAGGGCCACGCCTAGCAATGAATTGCTTTCATCCATACACCCCACCCTACAACTTGTTCCATCTTCCATCTTCTACCCTTATTCGTTTTCATCATTTTTCTACATTCCTTTCTGTCCATCTCATCCGTTTTTTCTCATCATTTTTCTAAAATGTTCGCCATCCTTTTCTCCTTCCTCCTCGCCTCATTCATTTCACCAACTACCCTTCAAAATATCATTTCCTCAATCTCCTCACCTCATCCATTTCAAAAAAATAAATTTGCAAAATATATTGCAAAAAATATGTGTCATCAAAAAACAATTCGAACTGTCTAAAAACGATTTGTCCATTTCTCGGACAAAAAATAGAACAGCAACAACATCACTCCCCTCCTTCGTTTCATCACTTTTATCTATTTTAATAGGCGTGGTCCTCCTTGTAGGATTTTAGTGGGTTTATGTTGGGTTTCTGGGGCAACCGTCGGCTCCGCCCGTGCTTCCTGACGAAGCGCTACATCTTTGGACGGTGCGCCTTGCATGATTACAAGAGCTTTTGAGCTTGCATTCAAGATTGACGCTGAGTGAAGGAGAGTGCCACGAACAACTGGCATGAAACATTTACCTTGCTCAAGTGCCATTCTTGGAGCATTGACTGATAGTTGGTGTCAGCCTTGAAGCCATGCTTTTTTTCCTGCGGATGGATGGAGGGCTTGCCACCATTGAGGTGGCAGGTTCAAGGCTGTCGCTTGAGGACTTGTGGCTCAATGAGCCACGCAAGCCGTCGGTTGCACAGCTGATGACTTTGAGCTTGGATGCGCTGGAGAAGTTCACGTGGCAGATTAGCTACAAGGTGAAGAATGCAACGGCTAAGGGTAAGCAGAGCTTGGCAGAGTTTCTCTTCGCCCACTGGGACACCTACAGCCGTGCTTCCGTCGCAAGCTACCGCCCGAACTGCCCCTATGCAGTCAAGGGAGGTAAGCTCTTTTTCCTTGAGAATGCCAATGGCATGATGCCACGGCTTGTCAAGCCCGGGGAGATTCTGGTAGCCACCTTGATCAAGAAAGAGCTTGACCATTGCATCTACTACACCTTCGGTTTCCTTGATGCGACCGTGAAGACCAAGGAGAAGATGAAAGCCCTTGAGAACTACTATGAGCACTACCTGAACAACCAAGCTGCGAATCAGCTTGCCAATGCGCCCTTGTCTGAAGACGAGCGCCCAACTGACACTGAGCCTTTGGCTGAAAGCTACGGCGAAGTGTCAGGTGATGATGAGCCACATGTCTCAGACGACGAAGACGACAATGCAGTTGGCACTGTCAAGGAGCTCTATGGCATGATTGTCTCCATGGACTGGGCGCACTACATGGTGTCCCCGCTGGACTTCATGGACAGCCTTGAACGCCTTGATGTCCATGCCATTGACGACAAGTGGCTCTTTGCTATGCCCGTGGACTTTGACAACATGACGGTCTATGATGTAAGGTTGGAAATGTTCCACAAGCTCAAGCGCCCCCTTGGCGAGGAGTCCCTTTCTATGAACGGCTTTTTCTTGAGTGCCTCCCGCGTTGGAATCAAGGCTATCCCCGATGATGAGATGCTTGGCGCGTCCAAGGTCTTTCTTTGCCTCAAGCTTCTTGGCGGTGGAAGTGGCAAGCCAGTGCGCAAGACCATCGAGAAGGAGAAAACGACGGTTGCCGACAAGCCCCGGCTTGTAAGATTGAGAGTGGCTACACCATGGCTTGTAAGATTGACGACAGTACGAGCTACGACCTGAGGAAGGGCATGACAGAGCTTGACATCCCCTTGCTGGAGTTCCTTGAGAAGGACAAATCCACGTGTGCAATCAAAGTCCGAGACATCTACAAGCATCTCCTGCCGTCCCTCCAGTTGGAAAAGATGATGCGGAAGGCTACATCAGCCATGAATGCCCTGAAAGACCTTGTTGAGCATGATGTGTCCGTCAACTACCACCAGGAGAACGACAAGGAGACCATGCAGAGCATTCGTGAGATGGCTGGTAAAGTCCTTGCCGTCAAGGAGTATCTGGCACAGAGCAACGCGGATACCAACATGAAGGCATGAGCATTTAGAATGCCGACCATGCCAATATGCTATGTGGCGCATGGCATCTGAAGTCAAAAATAAAACCACAAAACCAGATGCTACCATGCACATATGCACATGCTACCATGCACATAGCACATGCTACCATGCACATATCCACATGCCCTTTGTGCATTGCCATTGCCACAGAAAGCATCATAGGTTCGCTGTTGCGAGAAACCTCAGTGTCGCATGTGCAGAGTGGTGCTGAAAAAGGGCATTGGGCATGCGTCTCCCGTTTTTCCCAAGGGGGTATGTGAGCGTTTTACAATTTTTCATGAGACATCCACCGCCAGGTTGAGGAGCGAGCACGGCAAGCTTGGATGCGCCCCTTTTGACTGGGGGGGTGGTGGGTGGGCGGGCTTGAGTTTTGGGTTTGTTGGTGGGTCGCTGTCGTGTTGTGGTTCTGGGTCGTGTTTCGTGTCCCCCTCCCCTCCCCCCTCCCTCCGCCCCACATCTTTGTCCGCGCAGGTATCTTCTTCGTCTTCTACCTCTTCAGGTCAGGAGCCCGTGCGGAGCCTTCTGGTGTCGGGTGGACGGTGTTTTCTAAATTTGATAAACTATGGATATTCCCCTTAAAAACACTATTTTCAAAATTTTAGAATTCCCATTTTTTACTGTATTGTCGTTGGATGAACCTAGAAATTTCAAGTTTCAAGCCCAACCCCAAACAAACTCACTAAGATTTCACAAATTAATTCGCTAAATATTTTGTATAAATATGCCTGCTTATGTATTATTGGATTGTCTCCCCATTTTTCCTTAGTGCCTGATGGAAGCCGTTGTGCTGTTTCAATATGTTTATTATTCCTGATGTTGCCACAACCCTTTTTACATAAATCTCTAGGTTTCCAAGTTGTAATGTTATTCCAGAGCCTAGTGCGTTTTCTGTAAGGCATTCCATACTTACAGTAATCAACATCTTTAAATTCAAACTCAGCCATAAACTCCTGATTTTTCAAAAACCCGGTTTGTGGATTTTCGATTACAAAATATTTAGGATTGAAATATGTGATAATCTCAATAGTTTTTAAGACAATACTACTTGCATATTCGATATTCCTAATTCCCTAGTTTTTGCTACACTATATTCAGTGCATGGGGGACTACTCCAAATAAAATCAAAATGGTTTCTGTCAAACTGCTTGTAATCCCACTCCAAAATATCAGTGTTGATATCAGCATTTTTCAAGTCTAATGATATTACATTAAATCCAAGCGACTTTGCTATGGTTCCGACGCTTTTTGTTCCACTAAATAGTTTCTAATAAATTCATTTATTAGACTTATTTAGATACTAATTATTCAATTAATACATATACTCCATCATCATTTCTTGAAATTGTATAAAATTCTAAAGTGGTGCTTTTAGGTTGTTTGATTTTAGTACTATTCAACATTTCACAGTATTTCTTTTGCTTTGTAGGGTAGTCGCCCGATGGTCTTCCTATAGATTTTGCTTGAAATATCTTTTCGATTTTCTCCTTCTCTTCGTTGCTTTGTTGTTCGCGTTCAACTCGTTTAAGTTTTTCATCAATGGGTTTAATCATATCTTTTAAGGTTTTAATATTTTACCAATTAGTGTTATCTTCTTCATTAAATCATTCATAGTATAATTCTCATTTTCAGACATTACTATATATTTATTTAATTATATGTTTTTAAAATGCGATTATGTTACACTTACTCTTTAAATACTATTTTTCAAGATTTGTTTAACAGTTTCCTGCGTTTCGTTTTCATTATTATCGGATGGTGTTGCTTGCCTACCCCATTTAAAAGTTATATTATGGACATCAGTTTCTAAGTTGATACTGTCTTTAGTTTTATCAATATTCATTTTCTTATCATCTTTACGTATTTTGAAACTTGTTGGAATACATGAACATTTACAATTTTTACTTTATATTTCTAATTCATTTTTCATCTCTAACATCCTTTTACACATCGGACAAGAAAACTCAATTACTGCTGTTTCTTTTTTGATTTTTGATATATTGTATCACAAACTTAATTATTTCTATTGAATAATAACAACATTTTCAATTTTATTGTCAGTAAATATTACTTGTTCTATATTGTCTACTTCATCTATTATATTAATATAACCTGAATAACTTCTATCCATATTACATAATAAGACAAAAATTATTCTAATTAATCTTATTATTTCATGCATAATAGAATATTGGTGGGGCACAGCACTTGGGGTTTTCATTGCAATGCATCAAACTAATTAGCTTCAATGCTTATTGATTGAAGAAATGGAAAGCCTGTTCCATTTTATGATATTCGCCACCAGCATATCATAAAAGTGATGTTCCATTCAAAATTAACTACAAGTTAATTTTTAAATATAAGTTTCTATGTATCTTTAATATCAACTATGACAGATGTTCCAATAATAAAACCAATAAACATAACTGAATATGAATTCAAGCAATCCAAATATGAGCACGTGCCAAAATTTCCATTTAGAAGTATTATAATTGCTTCTTCGACAGGTGGTAAGACTGTCCTTATTCAAAATTTAATATTGAATGTTTATAGAAATTCATTTGCAAGAATATTTATATTTTCACCCAGTGTCCATAACGACCCTACATTTACAGAAGTTAAAAAATACATCAGGGATGAATTGCACGTGGATGATGAAAAAGAACAAATTTATTTTGATAATTATAATCCAAGTGATTTAGAAAATGTAATTGAAAGACAAAAGAAAATAGTGAATTATATGAAATCTAAAAAGATAATGAAACTGCACTCAATATTAAACGTTATAGATGACCACGCAAACGACCCTAAATTTGTTAGATATAGTAAATTATTACATGGATTATATACAAGAGGCAGGCACGATGCAGTAAGTGTGATTTGTTGAACACAAAAATACAATGTTTTGGCGCCTATCATTCGTTTAAATGCCAGTTCATTATATATTTTATGCCAGTGAGCTAATGAGTTTTATTGAAGAAAACAGCGCCATTGTTGACAAACTGGAATTATTAGATATGTATCATCAAGCCGTTAATTTTGCTCCATATTCTTTTTTCTACGTGAATATGAACTCAAAAGACATTAACAAAATGTCTCATACCAATTTTGAACAGGCATTTCAAATTACTGAAAATTAATAGCATTAAGCCATAGGCTTAATGTTATTAATTCAAAAAAATGAATAATTACATACTTGAACATGTAATTTATATATTAATTTGTCAGATTTTTCTTTTTCTAATCTTTCTATTCGTGCCACACATTCCTGAATAGATTTTAATATTAGAGTATCTGCTCTTGCTTTTTCATCTACTCTTAAAGTCTTAATGTCTTCCAAACTAGTATTTTCATTATTTTTACTTTGAAAGCACCCATTATACATAATATTATTTAGATTTTATTTTTTTCAAAATTGTCTTTGTTTTTCTTCTCCGTCTTCTTCTTCGTCTTCAGTTGGTGCTGGTATTTCTGTTGGACTTTCAGATGAAGAACTATGAACAGTAATAGGTGGAGAACTATGAACACTAATAGCTTCATTTGATGAATTGCTACTGCTACTTTGCGCATTTCCTGCTGTTATTTGATTAGCTAAATCTGCGATATTTATTGTTGTTGCAATTGCGCTATGTTATGTGATAAGTTTAATATTATATCTGCTACTGTAGCTCCGTTATGCAGCATTATTTCTATCATTTTTGTCAGTTTGAATCTTTTTTCTTCTTCATCGCTGTCCTCCTCGTCTGGTGGTTTCTTTGGCGGTGGTCCTGGCGGTTTGTTGTTGTCAAGCATTGTAGTAAAGGCTGACACCATTGCGTCGCGTTGGTTTTTCAGGGTTTGTGTTGCTTGTGTTCTTGTTGGCTCATTTCTCTTGTGTGTGTTATGCCAAAAGTTTTTAAGCATTATTTTAAACATATTGTCCTGGTTTTCCTTTACCTTAAACGCTTCAAATGTCACGTTTAATGGTTGGTCTGTATCATTGTATAACTTTTCTTGCGTCTCTCTGGTTGCTGTAGCAACAGTATCTGTGTTGGTTGCAATGTCAATAAGTTCTCGGTATGCATGTTTTCATCATTTTCGGTGGATGTATTGTTGTTGAAGTGTTTGGTTTTGTTAGGTTATGTATTGTAAAACTGTCGTCATCATATTTATCATTGAATTTCTGCTTCTTTCTTTTCAGTAGGTTTGTAGATAATATTATCATTAAATATACTTATATTATTATTTTTAGCTTTCACCGCTTCCTGCTGCTCGACTTGGAGGTTTTGCCATCTTTTTGGTAGTTGCTCCTATTACTTGTTGGGGTTTGGCGATATATTTGTAATAAACTAAGTCGCCGTACATTTGGGCGATTTGGTCTGTTATTGGTTTCTTTGTATCGCCTTTTGCATTCTTATGAAGTCTTGCTAGATGTGAAAATTCTTCAAACTCCGATGCCTTAACTAGTTGTATAATATATAAATCATTTACTACCTTGCTCATTTCAGTCAAAATTATTGGCAAAAATTCGTGGTTGTCTGTCCCTTACTGAATACAATATTTCAAATGCTTGTTTTAAAAACTCCGGTTGAATGTCTGGGTGTAGTTCCTCAATTCTTGATATAATTTTTTTTCTTTTCACTTAATTGCGATTCTCTTGCTGTCATCATTTCCTCATCTGGTATTAATTCTGGGCTGTCTGGTGTATCAGTTGAAAGTGTCCTGCCTGACAGTAATCTGTTGAACACTGATGACACCCCTTGCGAAATGAAATTTCTGTGTTGTTCTTGTGCTTGTTGTTGTCTTTGTGATGCTTGTTGCGCTCGTTGTTGCAATTCTGTTTGCACAGGTGCTATTGTTGGTTCTTCTGCTTGTGTCGGTTGGATATCATCTGTTGTTGTTGCCTGTTCTGTGTGTCCATTTCTATGCGCTTCTTGTTTCATCATTGCCTCTCTCATTTGTCTGTCCAATATTCTCATCTCTTGGTCTTTCAATAATTCTACATGGTCGCTTCCATCAAAAAAACTACCTTGAGGACTTGCTTTAAAAATTGTAGCGTCTCTATTAGGTAGTTGTCCTGTTAATTGTTCGTTCTCGCCTATTAAACTAGCGATTTCTTCATAAGTAGGTCGTCTCTTGAGTCCAAATTTTGCGTATGGAATTATCAGTTCTAAACTTGCTGTAGTTGCCATATTTATTATAATAATAATTAGATTATTAATATTATTATAATAAACCTTAACTAAATATTAACTTTTTTGTGTCTTCATTCCATTTATTTAAATGTTCTTTGGTGGTGTGTGGTAAGTTAGGACGGTATAATTCGCCCATCATTCTATCCAACTCATTTACATAATTTGCTCTCTTATTGCCTTCTTCAACCTTTTTCTAAATGCTACTGATGCTTCTTGTGAGTTTCTTAATTTCATTTGTTCGTGTAGGTGTTTTAGATATTCTGTATCTTTTAGATCAAACGGGCTATATTTAATTTGTGAGGATTGTAAAAATATCTTACCTTGATTTTTAAGTTATTTCGTTTATGAAATTTATACATTATATATTTATCATAGATCTTAATTTTCATCATATAATACACTGCCCGATTCGCGTAAGAACAGACTCCGAAATTTCGCGCACATCTTCATCTGTTGTGAAAGCCTTATTTGTGCCTTTGAGCTTAAACACTAATAACCCACCCATTTTGATATTAGAACCTGTGAAAACTGGTATCTGGCATTTTCTCAAAGGATAAGCCAATAACAAATTTATCCTCTCTAAACCGCTTGTAGGAAATACTAAAGGCATCTTGGTCAGGGCTCAAATAGTGTAATGCTCGTTTTAAAAAATATGCGGTTTCTGCCATTGCTTGACATTCAAACTTTGGATATTTCTTATTATTAATTTGTAATTGCCAGGTCAAATCTAGTTCAGGATTTTGAAACCCTTTTCCTTGGTACGCTGTGCGAGCATCTCCGTCTGCATCCGGACCATCAGAGATACGCGAGTTAATCATAGGATTGTAAAAATAATTCCAGCGCTTGTAAATGTAGTTGTCTTGTCTGTAATAATTAGTATTTTGTGGGTCAGTTCCTGCTCTTGGTGGGCGATATAGTGTAATGAAACAACCATTCAATTTAGAAGCGGATTTTACAATATTCATATTGATTTCAGTTCCTGTCGCGTTGAATGATTGTGTCATAGTGTGATACATAGGAAATACTAATTTCAAACTTTGACCCTCCAATACATGTTTCACTATATTATTATTGACCGTGTTGTCCAATTGTATTACCTCAGCTCGAATGATTACATTATTCAATTCCCACTCTGTTGAAGTATCGCCGGTTGTAAAGTAATATCCATATTTGTCAGTATATGTGTTGTTGATTAAATCCCCCGCTGCATCACGAGTAGAAACGGGTGCAATTACTGGTGCGTGTTCATCCGATACAATTGTAAATTCTACTTCAAGTGGTGCATAACGAAGCGGTAAATAATAATTGCTTTCTAACAAACCGTAACAAGGTTTATGTCCTAATCTCATATAACCAGTACTGCCACCAGGAATACCTGCACCTGAATGGCGTGTGTATCTTGAAGTTAAATCGCCCCAATTCTTGTGGTCTCCTGCAACGACTGTCACAGCATCTGGTGCTGTTCCAGTAGTTCCTCGTTCATT
>CAUJNA010003529.1:47567-103108 GCA_963377175.1 Effrenium voratum | reverse complement strand
TACTTAACGATGTGTTATGACAGAATGGCTTGTATTAGTTGGGATGCTTTATCAAAACTAATCCATCGCGTAGAATATTTGGAAACTAAATTATTGAAAAAGAAAAAATCTAAATAATTAATAATATTAAACAACATAATATTATTAAGTATTTCATTTTGTGAGATTGTCAAGTAGTTCTTGAGGGTTTTTAATTTCATCAATATCTATATTTTGTTTTTCTATGTATTCCTTTATGGCTTTCTGACGATATGCCTTTTTGCTTTGTTCAATTTTATTTTCCATCCATCCATCTTTTTGTAGGTTCTTAAGATAATACAATCGGTTGTATATAGCCATCTGTTTTTGTATCTCTTCCATTGTGTAGTCATCCGGGTTCAAGTCCTTAGTAACATCATGATATATTGATAATCTGGGCATTCTGTTAATATATTATTAACGCAGTATTTCTTTAAATAAGTTTTACATAAAATATAATTATATACTATAAATTATAATTAAATAACATTTCAAGAAAAAACGCATTTAAAGAAATATTGACACTATAAAATATATAATATAAATATTATTATGACATCAAAAGCTGTAAAAAGAAATATTAACTCTATAGAAAGCAAACTCGAAAGGAACAAGGGGAATTTATCAACACAACAAAAGGCAAAGGTTAGAGACATTATAGGATTATACACCGACAGGAAAATATCACAATACACAACAGCGGAGAAGATAGTTAATGATTTCATAAAGGCAAAATCAGAGGATGAAAAGAGCAAGGCAAATCAAAAATATGACCAGGCTATGAACACATATGAAGAGAGAGAACCACTAAACGAAAGAATGAAAAAGAACAAACAGGAGAACATAACAAGAGGGCACAAAACAAAACCCAGAGATTACACAATCGGATTTCGTTTTTTACTATGAGTGGATATGGAGCACATAAGGTAAAAGCATCGTTTAAAGACATTCAAGGCGGGACATATTATCCCATGCATTTTGATGATAAGCATGCGGGAGTGAAGACCGGAAGATGGATAGAGGAATTAGTCAAGAAGAGAATTTTTAGACTGTATGACAAAAACCTTTTTAAGAAGGTTATTAAAGCACTGGCGCAAGATGACGACATCGCTAGGCATTACAAGACAATGAAGCACTATATAGATGCAGTAGTCATTTATGATGCCGACACGGTAGAAGGAGATATTAAAGATTATGACCCTAAAAAGAAGAACTTAAAAAACGCAAATAATATTGGTATTTTTCATAGATATATGGAAACAGAACTCGACCCGGAATATTGCACTTTTGAGGAAGCCATTAAGGTAAAGCATTATGTTGAAAACGAATGTTGGATTAACACATTGAATGATTTTTACGGACAAGACAAGAATATGAAGAAGATGACCAGAGAGAGTATTTTGAAACTCATAGACAAAACAGACGAGGAATTCAAAAACCATGGTGTTTCAATAGAAGACATGAACAAGGTATTTAAAGAGTATGCCATCTCCGCCAGAATTTTCGATATTGTGGGTAATTTGATTTTTACATTTGACCCACCAAAAAGAAACCACAATATCAAAACATTCTTCGCATTGATAAAGAATGACCATATATATACATTAAATAAGGACTTGAAACAATTGAAATCAAATTTAGGAATAAGGAAAGAGTGTAATGTCAATGTTAATGCTTCTACCGACTTTTATTTAAATCATAGAGACGAACCCATTAAATGCATCATGATTGAAAATCTGGACGACACATTAAAACACACTGAGCAGGATGATTGCACAATGATATATACACGCAATGGTTTGGCGAAAATGTATTATCAAGCAAAGCAGGCGGGATATGACCCGAAAATTAAATTTAGTGCGTGTATCATTTCGGAGCTGATGTTTCAATTCAAGATTAAGAAAGGAATAATTACATACAGGATAAAAACACAAAATTTGATTGATGCCTTCAATGCAAGTATAACAGTAGAAACTGAAGACACCTATAATAGGATGTCAAGGGCGATGTTTGAATTCAATAAATCATTATTTAATCCACTGCATAAATCTTATTATAATGACATTGATGTAGAAATTTTAAACAGATGCAGGACAGTAGCACCTGCTGGTAAATTTCATTACTTTTGTCATAGTAATGAATTACATATAGAGATTGACCAGAACAAGGCATATACACATAATTTAACTAAAATCGTAAAAATTCCAGTGTTTAAACAATTTGACATTTGGATGCCTTATGATTATGGTAAACATGATTTTAATAACATGGGAGAATTATGTTTATTCTTAGTTAAGTTTACTGGAAAACAAACATCATTATTTTTTAATAAACAATATAATTTAATATATGGCAGGTTTTTAGAAGAGTTTATTGACGAAGTCGAAATTCTATATTTTAAAAAGCCTTCTTCGATTTATGAAGTAGATTATAAAAGTATAGTTGAGAACCTATGGAAGACTAACATATGAAATAATTTAGGTGAAGACATCAAGGTTAAGAAGTTGGTTTCGAATGTAAATATCGGATTGTTAGAAAAGGGAACTAACAAGTCTCAGAATAGTTTAGTATTTGATACATTAAGTGAAGCGTTGTATCATCAAAATCTGTATGGGGGGAGAATTATTAAGACTAGTGGATTGTATGATGATGAGCTTTTGACAGAGATGACAGATGAATATATTAAAGAATTAGAAAGGAGAGAGTTATGTCGGAATAAAGGAGAGGGGATGGTTTTAGTGTTTGAAGACTATGGTTGTGGTTCTGGTGTGTATCAATTTAGATATAGCAAGTTTCATTATTTTGATGACGGTAGTTATGAAGAACACTATAAATATTTTGATGAGAGGTATTATAGAATTCTAGATGGTAAATATTACGATAAAAAACAAGTTGAGAAGGAATCAGAAGTCAAATAGTACACATTGACAACGACACATAAAAAAGATTTAACCAATGGCTTTAGGTATATTAAAGAACTACTCATGCAACGACATAATTTTAAAATGCATAAAGATTATAAAACATTGAAAGACAACAATATCAATGTGCATAGTGTTAAAACAGATGCCTTCATTGTTGATAGGAAAAAATATTGACAAGGCCAAAACATTGATTAAGTTTTCAACCAAAAGGGGGGGATGGAGAGCTGAAGATAATAAACCAGTATCACCACCGAGCGATATATACAAAATTAAGGTTAATGAGTTATCAGAAACTCCGACTTACAATAATGTAAAAATCCGTGTTAAAGACGAATACGACACCAAAAGCATTTGTGAGCAAATTGTGTCATGTAATCCGGTTTTGATAAAAGCAAGACTGGCCGGAAGCGGCAAGAGTTATATAGGCGAATATATGAAAAATCTAGGTTATAATGTGTTATTCGTATGTCCTAATAACAAGCAGAAGCAAGAAACCGAAGCCGACGCCATAACATTAAACAAACTTTTTAGCTTCCCAATAGAAGCTAGAGAAAGACTACCGACATTTGACCATTCTGATTAGAACTGTATTGTGTTTGATGAGCTAGGTATGGCGGGTAATTATATTTTGAACGAGTTAGGGAGTTTAAGGATACGTACCCAGAGAAGATAATTATAGGAACTGCTGACGGGAAGCAGTTGAAACCTATAGCTGATTTAACTAACACCCAAGACCACGAGACATATTTAAACAACTGTCTTAATCAAATATTTAAATATAAGATTTATCTTAAGATATCTAAGAGACTTAAGACAGAAGAAGATAAAATTAAATTGAATGATGTATATCATGATATTTGGAAAAATAAACTGCCCATTAAGGAAATAGTAAATATTCATTTTCAACTACAAGCGACATCATGGAAGGAGAGCATAACATAGCCTATACTAATGCTAGGTGCAATTGGGTGAGCAAAACCGTAAGAAATATTTTAGGAAAGACAGATAAATATGAAATTGGAGAGCATGTGATATGCAGAGTTTATAAAAAGCAAATGGGGCAGGTGTTTAATGTAAATATTACTTATGAAATTATTAGTATTGATGATTGGAAAGTAGAAACCCAAGATATAACTATATTCATGACAAACACCACGACTTTGGACAAGCACTTTATACATGCGTATTGTGCTACATGTCATTCGTCTCAAGGGGCTTCTGTAGCTAAAAGCATTACTATACACGAATGGGATAAATCACATTTGGTCAGCCGTGAGTGGGTTTGGACAGCCCTCACGAGATGCAGAGATATCAATAAAGTCAAGTTTTTCAAAGCAGACATAGATGATACTGACTTAAATGAAGCACAATTAACCAGATATTTAGAACATAAGATTAAGATATACAAATTACAAGACATGAAAGCAGAGAGAGAGATAGACAACAAAAAATATATTGATGTCAAATGGTTATTTGACAGGCTTAATACCAGATGTAATACATGCAGTTCAGAGTTTGACATAGAAATAAATAGTGGAGTAAGAAATAGTAATATGACAGCCAAAAGAATAAACAACAATTATGCCCATTACTGTTTAAACTGTAATCGCAGGGAACAATAATATCTATCTTGTTTTATATGGCATCTAAGCAAGATATTATTAATAATGTTTATTATGATAAGGGAGGCTTCGGGTCAAAGAACCGCACTTTACAAGAAGCAAGGAAAAAGGATAACACAATAACTATAAACGATATGAATGAGTTTTTTAGGAAGAATGTAGAACAGAAAGCTAAACCGAGAGGGCAGAATTCATTTGTAGCTCCTAACGCATATTATGAGTTTCAAACTGATTTATTTTTCATTAATGATATCCCTAAACAAAAAATGAAAGTTGGTATGATGTGTATTGACATATTTTCTAAGTATATGGTTGTTGTCCCGCGTTTGTCAAAACAGCCAGCGGACATTTTAGCAGGACTGATGGAATGTATTAAAAAAATGGATGGAAAGCCCAAACTAATTTATATTGACGATGAAGGAGCTTGTAAGAATCAAAGTGTTATAGATTTTTTGAAGGGTGAAAAATAGAGCTGCACAGAACCAGAGGACACCCAGCATTCGCGGAGAGGGCGATAAGGACGTTTAAAGATAGCTTGTAAAAGAGGGTTGGAAACGATGAGAAAAAAGGAAGGCTATTCAATGGACAGACTACATACACGAGATTATATTAACTTATAACAATGGAATAAAGCACACTTCGCACGGCTTAACACCGCCAGAAGCAAGAAAGCCTAAACATCAATTAGAAGTGAATTTGAACTTAGGTATGAAAGCCAAAAGAAATAGAGTTTATCCAGATTTAAATGCAGGAAATGAAGTTAAGATATTCAGGAAAAGGAGACCAAATGAAAAGGAGAGAGTAGGAGTATGGACTAAACAAACCTACAAAATAGCAAAGATTGAAAAGAAGGTAGGACAGGAATATTATTATGTTGAAAATTATGACAGGGCATTTTTGAGACATGAGTTATTAAAAGTATAAATTTATTTCTTGGAAAATATTTAAAGAAATAACAACTATATATATATTATAATAGAAATGGTTAAGCCGAAATCAACAGTTATATCAATAAGAACTGCTACGACTGTTGCCACTTCAAAAAAGAAAATATGGAATTGTATAAGTTGAATTTACCGAATGGAATAGTTAATAATTTTATTAATTATTCTTTGGGTAAAGAAAATTTATGTAAAATTTGTAGAAATTGGAGATATTACCAAGAAGCAATCGAATGTAATTTGGATATTAAAAGGCTTAATGAAGGAAATGTTGAAGATGCAATCTTGATATTTTTAACTGTGTATAAAATACCACCTTATGATTATGTTAAAGCATTTCTTAAAATTAGTAAGAAAAGTATGAAATTATTGACTACATATAACGGGCATTGATTTATCAAGCAAAAAAGGGTTTGATGTGAAAAAAGTCATTAAATCATATATTGAAAGTAAAAAGTCTAATGTTAAAAAATGGTGAGAGATATTAATATTATTTTTAAAATGATGTATGAAAGAAGTAAAAAATATCAATTAAATAGTTATCCTGAACTGAAATTATAATCATACTATAATAATAACATGTAAAATATTATATGTTAGAATTATATTTCAATATTTAACTGTATTTCTTGAAAAAATATTTAAAGAAATATTAACTTAATATATTATATAGTGAAATGGTTGAATTTTCTGAAAAAGAGCAAGAAGAAATTATTAATGACTTGTTGAATACAATTTTTACAAATGGTATGTTAAAAAATATGGAAAACAAAATTGAAAACAGTAGTTGCAAATTAGTAGATGAAGCTGTTGAACTGAGTAAATTAAATTTACCAACGCCTATTAGTAAAAACATTTGTGAATTTAATTATGAAAAACGTAGCAAGTGTATATGGTTAGGGTCAGTGATGGAACAAGTAAAAAACCCTGAAAGAGGAACTGGTATAAATGAATATGTTCATTTCTTCATTAAATGCCATAAATTTCCAGACAAGGAAGACTTGAGAGAGAAATTCAAGTTTTCATTGAACAGGATTGATATTTTAAGGAACATATATAGGGGCATGTGTAATAACGATGTTGATAGAATAGTTTACTGTTGTGAGAGAACAAAATTTAGTTATGATAACATGATAAGAGACTTTAACAAAGTCATTCAATACATGTATGAAAACGAAGATTGCAGAAGACCATTTATGAGATACACCGAGTTTATAGAATGCCCACATTTTAAACTAGCAGAACTCGACGAAGACAATGATTAAAACCATACTATAGTAATAACAGTTATACCCTTATATGCTATAATTATAACGTAAGTATAGCGTTTTATATATTGAAGATAAAATCCTACAAGGAGGACCACGCCTATTAAAATATATGATAAAAGTGGTGAAACGAAGGAGGGGAGTGATGTTGTTGCTGTTCTATTTTTTGTCCGAGAAATGGACAAATCGTTTTACACAGTTCGAGTTTTTTTGATGACAAATATGTTTTGCAATATAGTTTGCAAAATTTATTTTTTTTGAAATGGATGAGGTGAGGAGATTGAGGAAATGATATTTTGAAGGGTAGTTGGTGAAATGAGTGAGGCGAGGAGGAAGGAGAAAAGGATGGCGAACATTTTGGAAAATGATGAGAAAAAACGGATGAGATGGACAGAAAGTAATGTAGAAAAATGATGAAAACGAATAAGGGTATAAGATGGAAGATGGAAAAAGTTGTAGGGTGGGGTGTATGGATGAAAGCAATTTATTGCTAGGCGTGGCCCTCCACTACTCCATCAACCCCCCCTGCCAGAACAGAGGAGAACATACGAGACGGCTTCTCGCCCTGCACACGCGTCCGCGCAACCCCGGCTCAGGGCATGAAACTGTCTCTTCTGTTCTCCCCTCTCCTAGCAAATCAAGGTCAATTTTAGAACAACACTCCCTTCGCACGGCGCCTGAAGCGCGTTCTCGATTTCTGCGTCCTCCTCCACCGCGCGCTTTGCCCGGCGGCTGTGCCAGTTTCCGCTTGAAGCGGCTCCAGGGGTCATATCCCAATACGCCGGCAGGCCGGCAGACAGACGCGCAAGCAAGAAAGCACGCGGACAAGCCATCGCCCGGAAGCAAGCGAGCAAACAAGAAAACAGGCAGGGCAGGCAGGCAGGACAGCACGCAGGCAGGCAACAGGCGAGCAGACGAGCAGAACAAGAAGACCTGCAAACAGACAAGCAAGCAAAAAAGCAGGCGCGCAGACAGGCACCAGGCAGGAGACTGAAAAGCAGACAAGCAGTCACACAGGAAGGCAAGCTAACAAATTAAAGGACCGGATAACCCCACATGCTATGTTTTTCCCAAATGTCCACACACATGTACCGTGCGCCCCTTGTATGGATGCGATTACAGAGCACCCAGATGCACAGAATGCAGCGCCTGCCACGACTTCGGCAACGGCATCGCCAAAGTGCTGCGCCTGCCACGATTTCGCAACGGCATCGCCAAAGTGCTGCGCCTGCCACGATTTCGCACACCCCCCGCCGCGCGCGCGACAACATCCTGTCCCTCTAGACAGCTGCCGAATGCGACCCCTGCCACACAAACACACACCCAGATGCACAGAATGCTGCGCCTGCCACGACTTCGGCAACGGCATCGCCAAAGTGCTGCGCCTGCCACGATTTCGCAACGGCATCGCCAAAGTGCTGCGCCTGCCACGATTTCGCACACCCCCCGCCGCGCGCGCGACAACATCCTGTCCCTCTAGACAGCTGCCGAATGCGACCCCTGCCACACAAACACACACCCAGATGCACAGAATGCTGCGCCTGCCACGACTTCGGCAACGGCATCGCCAAAGTGCTGCGCCTGCCACGATTTCGCAACGGCATCGCCAAAGTGCTGCGCCTGCCACGATTTCGCACGCCCCCCGCCGCGCGCGCGACAACATCCTGTCCCTCTAGACAGCTGCCGAATGCGACCCCTGCCACACAAACACACACCCAGATGCACAGAATGCTGCGCCTGCCACGACTTCGGCAACGGCATCGCCAAAGTGCTGCGCCTGCCACGATTTCGCAACGGCATCGCCAAAGTGCTGCGCCTGCCACGATTTCGCACACCCCCCGCCGCGCGCGCGACAACATCCTGTCCCTCTAGACAGCTGCCGAATGCGACCCCTGCCACACAAACACACACCCAGATGCACAGAATGCTGCGCCTGCCACGACTTCGGCAACGGCATCGCCAAAGTGCTGCGCCTGCCACGATTTCGCAACGGCATCGCCAAAGTGCTGCGCCTGCCACGATTTCGCACGCCCCCCGCCGCGCGCGCGACAACATCCTGTCCCTCTAGACAGCTGCCGAATGCGACCCCTGCCACACAAACACACACCCAGATGCACAGAATGCTGCGCCTGCCACGACTTCGGCAACGGCATCGCCAAAGTGCTGCGCCTGCCACGATTTCGCAACGGCATCGCCAAAGTGCTGCGCCTGCCACGATTTCGCACGCCCCCCGCCGCGCGCGCGACAACATCCTGTCCCTCTAGACAGCTGCCGAATGCGACCCCTGCCACACAAACACACACCCAGATGCACAGAATGCTGCGCCTGCCACGACTTCGGCAACGGCATCGCCAAAGTGCTGCGCCTGCCACGATTTCGCAACGGCATCGCCAAAGTGCTGCGCCTGCCACGATTTCGCACGCCCCCCGCCGCGCGCGCGACAACATCCTGTCCCTCTAGACAGCTGCCGTGAGTCAGCGAGTGTGAGTGAGTGAGTGAGCGAGTGAGTGAGTGAGTGAGTGAATGAGAGTGAGTGAATGAGAGTGAGTGTGAGTGAGTGAGTGTGAGTGAGCGTGAGTGAGTGAGTGAGTGAGTTTGAGTGAGTGTGAGTGAGTGAGTGTGAGTGAGTGTGAGTGACTGAGTGTGAGTGAGTGAGTGTGAGTGAGTGTGAGTGAGTGTGAGTGACTGAGTGTGAGTGAGTGAGTGTGAGTGAGTGAGTGTGAGTTGAGTGAGTGTAAGTGAGTGAGTGAGTGAGAGTGAGTGAGTGAGTGAGTGAGTGAGTGAGTGAGTGAGACGGAGACGAGCGGGAGGAGGAGGAGGAGGAGACGCGGCGCGCGGACGACGAGCGGAAAAAGTAAGAACCCCACACAAAGATGTGGGGAACAAGCAAGTAGGCAAGCAAGCAAGCACGCAAAGGCAAGCTAACGGACAAACAAGTAGGCAAGCAAGCAGGCACGCAGACAAGCAGCCAAGAAAACAAGCAGCATGCAAGCCAGGATGCACGAGGACGCAAAAACAAAAACAAAACGGAAGGCAGGCAGGCAGGCAGGCAGGCAGGCAGGCAGGCAGGCAGGCAGGCAGGCAGGCAGGCAGGCAGGCAGGCAGGCAGGCAGGCAGGCAGGCAGGTGGGCAGGCAGGCAGGCAGGCATGGGAGGGGTCGTGCCCGGGAGCACCGACAAGCATTAGCAAAACGGGCAAATAGCACAAAAAGCGGCATCACAGACACAAAAATCCCTCATCCCCGCGTCTCCACATCATCCAAACTGGGTGGAAGGGGGTCGGGTGGCGAGGCGTGATCTTGACGCACGGCGGGTGGCGAGTGGCGAGTTGTGATCTTGACGCACGGCGGCTATGATGTCTGACTCTTCGCGCGGTGATGTCTGACTCTTGTGCGGTGATGTCTGGTCTTCGCTGGAGGAAAAGCGCACTTGGCCCGGCCACGGACCCTACGGACCCTACGGACCCTTGCGCCTAGCAACACTCCAGTGACAGCATCTCTCTGGACTGAGCATGGAATCCTCATCTCTCTGACAAAAGCTTGCTTTTGGCTGGCACGGGCTTTGCCTGCTCTTGTCAAGTCTGCTTTCATAGATGCGCCGCTTGAGCCACAAGATTGGCCAGCATGACGCGGCAATGCTGCATCGCTGCAAGACTGGAATGCCTGCTGTCGGATGGTCGTTTTGCAGGTTGACTTCTTGCCAGTCCTTTGCCCATCCCTGCCTGCCCAGTACTTTGCCAACTTCCGCGGGCAGCACCTCGGACCCAAACGACCCAAACGAACCCAAGGCTCCATTTGTGCAGGATTCTGCGAGCATCTGGCGGTGATGACACGTTGCGCGTCCCCCCGAGGCTCCTTTTCCAAGCACAAATGGAGCAGCCTCGCTGGGCAAGCAAGACTCCTCGCGGCCAGGGGAGGGATTATTCCTGACGTCCTGCCAGGCCGCAACGCAATCTGAGTGACAGCGCTTGACCTGCGACAACCTGGCACCTAATTGCGGACTCCGACGCCTTGATGACCTGTCCGCCATCCTCACGACCTCTGTCACAAGCGTTCATTGAGGCTCACAGACGGTCACAGAGTTACTCACAGACCCCAAAACTCTTGCTGGGCCACAGTAGAGCACCACATCTAGAATCAGATCCACGGCTGCATCTTGATCCGCTCGGCTTCCAAAGATGTCTACAGACCGCTCCTGCGCGAATGGCGCGCTGCTTGGAGAACGCTGTCCCAATACGAGTCTGGGCAAGTCTGGGCAAGTCTGGGCGCCTTTGTCGGGAGCATGTCTTCTTCTTTGGACACCCTGATCCGGGTGTGAGTCCTCGAGGAGTGAAGAGCAAAGCGAAAGCAAAGTCTCACGAAACAAAGTCTCCTGTGTTCAATCTCCCGCAAGGCTCTGCCATTCCTCCCGATAACTTTGGCCGCATCACTGTGGAGAATCCACACTCTTGCCTGCGCAAATTGCCAAAACAAACACGAAAAAATTAAAGCTCCGCTGCGAGCCTCGGTCTCTTCCTGCGACACCAGAAATAAAATAAACTGCTCAAAGCGGAAACCTTCCCATCTCTGTCTCTGTCTCATCTCACTGTCGCTTCTCTCTCATGCCTCAGACTCGGGGCAGCCTATCGGAATGGCCTTGCGTTTCCCGAGCCGGGCCCCGCGCGTCATTGACTCCAAGTGCCGGACATTGACGCCCGTGCGAGGGGACCTGCGCGATCGAGGCTTGCACCGAGGCTCTCTCCCGCAAGCTGCGCGACGTTCGCAATTGAACGAAAGCAAACATTGCCTGAACCCCCATAGAGTCGGCCCAAAACGGACACGTTTTTCTAGTACTGTGTGCTGGCATTGCTCTTGCTTTGTGTTACAGCTACTGTTTGCGCGGACGGTCAAACAAATCCAAACGACATTTTTGCAGTGGTGGTTCTTGATTGATCCTGCGCGGCCACCCTCCACAGGATGGCGATTGCAGCCGAGTACTTTTCCTGGCAGTTCGACATCATATGCGCTGTGAAGGCGCCGATTGCACCACGACGCCTGCATCACACGGTCAGCATCATTACGCCTGCGTAACGGCGCTTATGGCACTGCGACACTGTCGGCGGTACGACTTTGACACCGTCATTCACTACGCCAACCCCGGCTTAGCTCCCTGCATTGTGATGGGGCACGCAGCCTTTCAGTGCGACGATTCAACGCGTGTTCCTTGCAGCCCCTGCGTTACGACGATGTCTGCGTCTTATGGCCTGTGCATCTCCATGGTCTGTGTTGACGCGACGAGTGCTCATGTGTCGCTGCGTTTGAATTGATGCCAACATAGGGCAGCTGTTGGGGCCTCACTTTGCCCAAATGCCATCGGCGCGGGCGCGTCGCATGCGCCTCAGGTTCTTGGAATGATGGAAACCCAAGTTTGACTACAATTGAGACTCGGGTTTGACGCTGCTTGAGATCTGGATTTGCTCATGGAGTGAGCTCAAATATTGACTGGATCCCCTGCTTTTCTCGCATGGTAGCGCGGCCACCCTGGCTTGATCCTCATCATTCCGATTTGACCTTTTCTGGCTTTGCTTCAATCTCCAAAATTCATGTTTGCCCCCGCTCAACATGACTTGTCCTTCTGATGTTGGTTGCAAAACTCCTCGACTATGTGGAACTCCGCGTAGGCCACGCAAGTCTTTCCCTTTTGTTACATTACGGCTCTGTATATACGGAAGAGCCTGCGGGAATCGCATCGCTTTAGGGAAGATCAATATTTATGCTGGCCCGTATGTGACTGCGTGGGATGCAAAGCGTTGAAGCTGCTCGGCGCAGGCTCACGGAGGCTCACGCTCGTGATCTTGATAACCCTTGAAGGATAAGATCATTGCGCAAGGAAACATGAACATGAACAAACCGCAGGTGTGGTTTTTGGTTTCCGATGCTTCGAGTACGGTTCGTTCTTTGCACATCGGGCCTTGAGCGGCTGTCAAAGTCCTGTCAAGTCTTCAATATCTCTCCGCTCTCCAGTGAATGGCCCCTCTGGGGTCGACGAAGTCAGGGAGAGCTAGTTTTGCCCCCTTCAAACCTCAATCTATATGTCCCCATACACCACCCGATTCTCCGCACCATCGATAAGTAAGTCCGACAAGTATTGCTCTCTTTCTATGCGAGGTGTCCCTGGTGCGAACCACTGTTTTTGCGAAGGCCATAATAAATCGAGCCAAGGCCCCTCGAGTGCCAGCAACTGACCTTTGTCCGACAGCTCACTTGCCACACTTATCCTGTATCGGACGGACTCCAAACTCGACGAAAACGGGCCGTCCTGGCGTCGCCGTCGTGGGGACCTCCGTGGGGACCTCAGCTGTGTCCGTCAAAGCCCCGTGCCGAATGCCGAAAAGTCAAAAAGCATCCGATTCGACGCGCCTGGAGCGCCTCCTCAACTTCGCTCGAGCCCGGCCTCTCTCGACGCGACTCTCCGAGCCTTGAGCTTTCGGCCCTTCGGCCCCTCGGCCCCTCTGGCCTTGCCAGCGCCTGCTGCGCGACCGGTGCATAGGTGCAAGGGGGCCAAAGCTGCGGAGCTAACGATCTCGAAGCGGTATGACTCCTACGAGATTTGCACCTGCCATGCGGCGCACCCAAGACACGAACAATTCATTTCTCTCATTTCTCTCTCCCCAGTCATTTCTGTGTGACGTCAGCTCAGGCTGGCCTGAGCCTCAGGGCTGAAGCTTCACACACGCATGCGTGGCATCATCTGAGGGGCCGGAAGGGCTGGAAGGAGCAAACCCTGGAAGCTGCTGAAGCTGCTTGGCGCACGGTGCAAAGCCCCGACTCACCTCTGACTCTGAAGGCTAACTGTCGCTAAGCCCACTCACCGTGCTTACTTCACTGATGGAAGTTGAGGTGCATGGTCAATCCCTCCAAAAGGATCATCAATGATCAAAGGCTCGGCATGAAGCGGGACTCAGACCTTTGCTATCCGGATTCCAAGCCGAGTGCGGTTTTTGTGGCTTGGGATGGAACTTGACGTTCGCAGGCACACTCTTGCACGACCTTTGCAGTCGGCTGTCTGTTCCCAAGTTTCAAAGGCCTCAGCTCGGCTCGGTCAGCTCGGTCTCGTATTCTAATCCAACCCGAAGAGATCGAAGCAGTCGAGCTAAGTGCGACACGAGCATCTCAAACGCAAGAGGCGAAGTGGACATTGACGCGCAGCTATGCCGTGCGGCTACGGCTAGTACGGCTAGTACGGCTACGGCTGTCTTGAGAATGCGAGCCGGACATCGTCCTGAGAACCGGCTGGTCCTCGGACCCCGACCCCGGCCTTACTGCGCCCCCCGAGTTCTTAGCCAATCGGCCACCCAATTTTCCCCCGACCCCGACCGGCCAGCCACAAGCCCGCTCCCGGGTCTTCCGCGAGGCGTCTCAAGGCGCTCTGGCCCCTGAGCTTAATATGTTCACAACTGCATGCTCCTCTTTAGCAAAGATGTGACTGCCTCAAATTCATTCCAAGATATCGGCAAACGGGCAAAACATCTATGTTGTTCTCACGGGAAAGACAGGTACACTCGTCTCACATCTCCAAACAGAGCGGATATTCATTGACAGACCTCCTTTTGGTGCCGGTGCCAGCCGGGAAGCAAAGGTCTCCAGCACCAAGAAATCAAGAAAACTACCAAGCTACTGGCTCAGCTGTCTAGGCGAGTGCTCAAAGCAAGCTCTGGCTGGAATTGCACATCTGTCACAGCACGCTACAGCACGCTACACTTATGGAGTCTCATGGTCAGGCCCATGATGCACGGCACCTGCACCTGCACCTGTGGCTTTGGGACTCGCTCGACTCGCTCGGGTAGACCACGAACAGCTTTGCTTTGGGAGCCAGCTGGCCAGGGCGTTGATGGCGCTCACGGTCCGTCACGTCTGGCCAGCCAAGCCTAAGTTCCACCGAGACAAAATCTGAGATTCAGAATGCGTTCGGAACGCGAATGTGACGAAATCCGCTCGCCGAAAGATCGAAATCGAGGTTACGAGACTTGCCACGGCTTGTCAGTGCCTTCACTGATTCACGCATGGGACACCATGGGCCGGAACATGATCGGGGATGTGCGATTCGTGGACCAGCGGCAGAAAGGCATGCATTCTGAATCTGAGCTGAATGCGCCCACTGTGCCCATTGCGCCCACTGCGCTCACTGCGCATACCCTCGACCTCATGCCTGTACCCCAGGGCTATTTCAAGCTGACCCAATGCCGGGAACACTGGGAGGTGCTGGGAACGCCGGACGTGCGGGCTCGGCATCTCTCAACAGGAGAACTTCAGAGTCGGTATTTGAGCCGTCAGCAAGTGTCACAGCTCAGGCTTCAGGTTTCAGGCTAAGGCGGGAGACTCGGAGAGTAGTGAAACACAGTTGCGCGGCACAAAGGAGAGGCAGGCCGGCAGTCTTGCTCCCAAGATGAAAGCTCTCCAACTTGCAATGGAAACCTCTCACGAACCTACCGGGTAACCTACCTCACAGTTCAATTGATTCAATCTCAACACAAGCTCTCTCATCCCAGGTATAGAGCCTGAGCACACCGAAGTGAACCCCCGAGTCACGGGAGTCACGGGAGTCGCGGGAGTCACTCGCTTCATAGATCCAAGATGGTCAAGACATTCAAGCTAACTCGAGCCTAACTCGAGCCTAACTCGAGCCTAACTCGAGCCTAACTCGAGCCTAACTCGAGCTCATTTGCTCACGTGGGATCCCCGCTGGTGTGTTCCCAGCCGTGCCCGGCATTTCAACTGAAACGACTCGCACGGCGAGGAATCGCACGGAATCGCGTCGCGCTTCCGAAGGCGAGGAATCGCATCAGCCTCAGCCTAGCAACTCTTCTCACGCGGCTCTCGCGCACGTGCTCCTACGTCCACATTTTGCACATTTCGCACATTTGGCCAAGAGAATCAAGAGAATCAAAGACTTTCACATTTCTCCACATGGTCGAAGTGAAGATCTTGCCACTTACCTAGTCCGAATTCACGCTATACCCCGGCCTGCTCACGGTGCCTTGCGGTAGCCTCACGGTACCTTACGGTACCTTACGGTGCCTGTGCGACAGCTCTCTGAGCTTCAGGGCGTGTCCAGACGGCAAGTTCACCAGAGCGAGAGGTACTGTTAGAGCCGAGTCAGTTCGTCAGTTCGTCACGTGTCTCGAAGCCGATATTTGCCCGAATGCGAGGTCAAGACAGGTCAATGTTAGCCCTTGGGTTCTCGTCTCAGGGCCCAGCGCGTAGGCCGCGTAGGCTCGAGATCGGTGTCCCACGAAAGCGAGCCCTTTGACTCAAAGCGAGCCTGGGTCTTAGTGAAGGCGAGACGGCGTCTTGCAATGGATGCAATTCGTCAGAAAATTCACTCGGATCACGATCGGGAGGCAGGTTGCATGGGCCATCGGAAGCTCAGCCCACGTCTCAATTGCGGCTCGACTAAGCTTTCAAAAGCTCGGCTTCAGATCCGCGTTGAAGGCCTCGATCATGCCGACTTCAGACAGCTTGCTTCGATGTCTCTCCCCGAGAGTCTCTCCATAGATGCTTTAGGATGCGCACAGGGTGTGCACAGCGCGCAGAGCGCGCAGAGCGCGCACAGCGCGCACAGCTTTCAGCGAAGGCTTCAGGCTGGGAGGGCCTCTCTCGAGTCGAGTCATGTCATCGGAATCGGAACCGGAACCGTCGGCGCGTCCTGGCTAAAGCCATGGCTCTAGCTACGCTTAGAACTGCAGAAACTTCTTGCAGCTCCAGAGTCACGGCGTGTCACACCAAGCCGGCCCGATTCGGAGATTAAGCTGATTAAGCCCAGTGCAAAGTGCGAGGTCAAAGCCTCTGCCTTCCGTACGCGTACCGTACCTGGCCGTTCAGCTCTGGGGTTTTGGCACCCGTCACACTGACCCGATCAGGCCATCGGGCCGTCACCATCGGCACGCGTGGCACTTGGCATGGCTCGAGCTTGCACGATGCAAACGCCACAAACGCCACAAACGCCACGAACGCCAACGCCTCTTTCAAAGTTGAGGCCGGATGGCAAAGTCACGCACTTCGCATGTGAAGACGAAGTGCTAGATCTGCGCACCTTGGCTTGAACATGACAAAAAAATGAGAACATGCAACCGTCCAACGCAGGCTACACTGCTACACCCAGCTGAGACGCTCAAAGGACCGCCTCAGGTGTCAGGACAGGAAACCATTGGTCTCTACGAGATTGGCATAGCGCCCCATGGATGCGAGGGGAACCGCTCAACTCACGCAACCCCTTGAGCCATCGGACCAACTTGCTTGGCTGAGAACACTTAAGCCGGCAAGCCTCGAAACATTGCAGTTTCCGTCTCAGCCATGAGAATGTCAGCTAGATCAGTTTCGGGTCTTTGGAACATCAACTCGAAATGCGAATCAAAGCAATGCAAAGTTCGAAATGCATTGTTGCTTAGACATCAGTGTCGCCCATCCTTAGATTAAAAAAAAAAAGCTGAGGCTTTTGATCTCTCATGTCTCGGCCCATGTCTCAGCAAATTGCGGGAGCGCAGGACGCCTGAGCAAGCCAAATCTGTCCGAAAACCATGCAAACCTTGACCGAAGTCGATTCACATGCCGCACTTTGCAAATTGGAACTGTGGTTTGCTGGGACCACTGCAATTTTTGGCCACAGCTCTGCACATTCTTTGGCAACAGGTCCTTGGATGGCCGATCCCTTCATCTCGCCCTTGTCGTTGACCTGACAACAAACGGATGAGTTGCGAGTGAGATCTGCAAGTTGGGTAGCGACGATGACGCCAGCGTTGTCCTCAAAGTAGACCTTGGATCCAGAGCAAAGGTGGCCGCACTGATTCATCTCTAACCTTGCGAAGCTGCAAAGACGCCCTCACGTCGTCGCCATGCCTTCTTCTGGCGAATCCTCAAGTGGCAGAGTCGGCTCAAGAATCTTAACAACCGAACAAGTTCAAACTTCGGGCCAAGGATCACGACACCTTTCAGCACTTTCTTCCGCAATTCTGGCTTGCCTGTGCAAACTTTGCTTTCAAGTGTGCCGTGTCAAGTCTGCCCGGCCTTTCTTCACGCTGCAAAGGACAAGGTCTCCCGGCGAGCAGTTGGGCAGCTTGTTCAAGCGGCCGCCAATGCCAATGACTGCTATGATGTATAGATTCTTGGCCTAAGACGTGCCCACGGCATCTATAGCACTGGCATTGCAGCTACTCTTGAGTCATGCTAGTCATTGATTCTGTTACAGGAAACGTCAGAGCCGTCACCGCGAATGGATGAAGCAATCATAGCAGTCACAGCAGAATCTGTGGGCAGGCAGGAGCAGCCGAGAGCCACAAACTTCATGGAGTCAAAGTCGCAGAGCAACGGACTCACAGGTTCTGTAGGCTTGTAAGGGGTTAAGGGCACGGCGATGGATCGAGTCAAAAGTTTCAAACTATGGCAAAGGTGTGTGGGAAACACAAGTTCCCAGCTGACAAAGGCTTGTTTGGATGGAAACTATCCCAGAGTGTGGGGGAAGGGGAGAGCGCAGAAACAACCGTGCAATTCCGTGCTTGCTCCACAAACCAACCACCCTAAACCCTAACCTGCCCTGGAGCTTGCATTGAGTGCTTGCATGTAACCCAGGCCAGCTTGTCTTAAACGCATGCTTCTGTATGTGATCTTCTCTGCTAGTGTCCTGCAAGAGTTTCCCTAAAAAACAAAACTCTCCAGGAATGGGTTTGCTTTCCAAGTTTCCACGCCTAGCGACACGTTCCCAAGTTCCGGCCATGAGGTTTACCGCGTGAGATCTCTTTTCGGCACGGGACCGGATCCTGAGCTGCCAGCTCCGCTGTTGTCCGCGCAATTCAGCAGTGTTGCCACCTGGCAACCCTGGGCCATTCGCATCTTGCCTCGCAAAGATGCACACGGTGCAGGTTGCACACGGCCAGGAAATGCTGCCGGGGCACATTGTTTTGCTGCGCGTCCTTTCTTCATTGCGGCAAAACACTCTGGGCCTATGAGGATCGTACCGCTGGGAGCCAAGAATGGGTTGTGGCCAACTACAATAGAACATGCTTTCAAGGCCTCGAGTGGCTTACGTCAAAACAGATGCAAACACGTAGCAACACCGAGTCAAGCCGTTCTCACGAAAGTCTTAACGAAGTCTCAACGTGTGACGTGAGGCGTGAGCCCTCGCGCGCCGCTTTCGCCGCTTTTGCCCGAGCGGCCTCGGCCCGGGCCTGGGCCAGGAGCTGCAGCGGCCGCCGCGCGGTCTGGGCCAACGGCAGCCGCCGCTCCGCGGTCTCCCGCGCCAGGTGCAGCCCGAAGCGCCAGGCCGACGACCAAGTCGGCCTGGTCGCCCTGGTCACCCTGGCACAAACCGCCAGGAGGGGCGAGTACTGGTTTGCATGCGCCTGGATGACATTGCCCAGGCATTGCCGCAGCAGAGTCAGACCAACAGTCCACTCGAAATTAGACTGGCACGCCCGCAGCGTGGCTTGCAACATGAAGGGGTTCCGCCGCAGCTGAAACTCCTCAGCCTCTTGCAGCAAAAGCACTGCGCGTGGCCACTGGCTCCGGGGATGTTTTCTGGTCCCTTTGCAGCTGAAGATCGCTCCATCGTACATGCCTACATGAGCTGTGACTCGCTCCTGCCGCGCCCTGCCAAGGAGCTCAACGACAGCAAGCCAACGTCGTGGCAGCGAGCAAGCCCGGATGCTCAGGATGTAGCTCAGGGAGCGGCTACTTGACTTGGTCGACCTGGTCGACCTTCTCATTCGCAGGGATTGCTGCCACTGTGACCCTGAAACGCAGGCGCGAAGCACCTCGGCAGTGGTGTAGGCGTCGGGAGCATTGCCAATCTTCGACTGGAGCAGCGCAAACATGGCCACTGCGTCTCGCCACGCTGCATCAAGCTTGAACCCGTCGCATCGCATTGCGGCATCGCAGCGCACGCGACTGGGGCCACTGGCGCCCGGGCTCGCGGGTTGGGCGACCGCAGCTTGCCAAAGGCGCTTGCCAGCCAAGATGTCCAGCACCGTCGGCGTCCTCCCAAGCGCCAAGGCCGCAGCCCATGCAGATGCGGATGCCAAGGCCACAGAACCTTAGGTCCACAACAGGCCTTGCCAGCGAAGGTCCGCCCGAGGCTCCGGCAGCGGTTGGGTTCCAGGGCCGCGCGCGCACCGTGCCGCAGCAGCGCCAAGGCCTGGCGCCACTCGCAGCGGAGGCACCGCCGCAGCACGGCGGCGCCCGCGCCTAAACAAAGCGCGTGGAAAAATACAAGGGAATGAAGAAAACTAGGGCTGAGCACCAGCCTGCAACGCGTCATCCCCCGCAAACATTTCCAGGCAATGAAAGGTGTAAATCTGTTCCCAAAAGAATGGAAACACGTCGTATGTACCTCTACCGCGCAACCCTCTGTCAGGTTGTTCTACAAGAAACACGCAGCACCTGGAGAGTTGTCCCTCCAGAAAAAAGCTACATTTTTAGACATTGTTAATGAATGCTTGACATTTGTTGAAGGTAATTATACATAGTCTGCGCTGATTTCTGAATTTTAGTTGGTATCTCCGCAAAAGCATATCTGCCCTTGAGTTACGCAGTACAGCGTAGGCATCTGATTTGTTAGCGGCCGCGTGTTACGGCTCGGCGTATACGAAAAAATCTAGGAGAGAACAAAATGGGCTTTGCTCTAGGACCCAGAGTGCTGTGTTTTTAAAGGATATCTAGACATACAGGTGAACTGCTTGTACTACATGGACCAGTCGGCGCGCTGAAGCATCAGTGGCCAATCCTCAAAGCGATGCTCCTCTTCCTTGTGCTCCTTGAAGCGGTCTCCTTGGCTGTCACAGTCAACGGCCAATACCCTCGCATCCTCAGGCTCCTCCTCATCCGCGGCCGGCCTGTCTCTCTCAACCTTGTCCAACCCGGCCTTCGCAGGAGGGTGGTTTGCAGGCATCTGATCCTGCAAGCAGTCCATGTAGTGCGATAAGAGCCTCTCGGAAAACGCAGGCCCTTCTTCAACCTTCACAAGTCTGACTTTGATACAGCCCGCGCCGTACGGAACAACGCCCACCTTCCTTTGGATGGAGACGCCGTGACCGCCCACAACATCGACCTCCTCACCAACACCTTTGCCTTCTACGGCCTCCTCGGAAAACCACACATGCCCGATCTCAATTGGCCTGACCGACGCCAAGGTAATCCTAAACCCAGCCGCAGAAGAAGGATCCCCAATAACTTTACCACGGAGTCTTCGGGGTAGCACGGCTCGTCTGATCAACGGCCTTAGCTTTGCAACGGACAAGGTTGGGAGCGAGAATCTTGCAAATTCTTGCATTTGCTTGCGTCATGTTGGGCTGGCGTGGGAATTTTGGGATTGGGAATTTCTGCAGGCCAAGAGGCTTGCCCAAGGCTGGGAGTGCGCGCAGGGCAGGGCAGGATGGCCGGTCGGCTCTTGCAGCCACTCCGCTAGCTCTCTCTCGAACATGTCTCGACTCCTGGCGTCCCAGAGGCCAAGAACTCTTCGAACTCGTGGCCCGCAGGCTGCCAGCATGACATCCCGACGACGGCTGGCAGTTGGCTATATAGAGCCAGAGTAAGGCCGGGCACTGCATCACTCCTCGTACGCCCAATAATATATAATTTTGGAGGGCCCTTAAATTCGAACCGTCCGAAGGGACTCTTCCTGCTCAGACACGCAAGCTGGCATCGTGAGAAGGTATGAAGTCATCTTATGTTTACTGTGATTTTGAGGGTCCCCATATTTGCAAAATTAAGGGGACCCTGAAAATACATAGATTTGGTTACATATTCAAAGATTTTGAGGGTCCCTGTACATTTATAGGGACCCTCAAAGTTTACAGAAGTTCTTACATTTGGTATGATATTGAGGGTCCCTATTTATGTACATTTATGGGGACCCTCAAAATACACATACTTTGATACATTCTTGGTGATTTTGAGGCCCCATTAATGTACATTTATGGGGACCCTCCAAATACACATGGTTGCTTACATTCTGGGTGATTTTGAGGGTCCCTTTTTCGTGTGCATTTGTTGCGACCCTCAAAGTTTAAATATTTCTTACATTTGGTATGATTTTGAGTGTCCCTATTAATGTACATTTATGGGGACCCTCAAAGTATACATGTTTTCTCACATTTCGGTGTGATTTTGAGGGTCCATGTTGTGTACATTTTTGGGGACCCTTAACATTTATATGGTTTCCTACATTTTGTATGATTTTGAGGGTCCCTATTAATGTACATTTATGGGGACCCTCAAACTAAATATGATTTGATATATTTTGCGTGGTTTTGAGGGTCCCTATTAATGTACATTGATGGGGACCCTCAAAATACATATGATTTGTAACATTTTGTGTGATTTTGAGGGGTCCCTGTCAATGTACATTTACGGGGACCCTCAAAATATACATATTTTGAATACATTTTGTGTGATTTTGAGGGTCCCTATGAATGTACATTTATGGGGACCCTCAAAATACACATGTTTGCTTACATTCTGGGTGATTTTGAGGGTCCCTATTAATGTACATTTATTGCGACCCTCAAAGTTTAAATATTTCTTACATTTGGTATGATTTTGAGGGTCCCTATTAATGTACATTTATGGGGACCCTCAAAGTATACATGTTTTCTCACATTTTGGTGTGATTTTGAGGGTCCTATTAATGTACATTTATGGGGACCCTCAAAGTATACATGTTTTCTCACATTTTGGTGTGATTTTGAGGGTCCCTTTTGTGTACATTTATGGGGACCCTTAACATTTATATGCTTTCCTACATTTTGTATGATTTTGAGGGGTCCCTATCAATGTACATTTACGGGGACCCTGAAAAATACAGTACATTTTGTGTGATTTTGAGGGTCCCTATGAATGTACATTTATGGGGACCCTCAAAATACACATGTTTGCTTACATTCTGGGTGATTTTGAGGGTCCCTAATAATGTACATTTATGGGGACCCTTAACATTTATATGGTTTCCTACATTTTGTATGATTTTGAGGGTCCCTATTAATGTACATTTATGGGGACCCTCAAAGTATACATGTTTTCTCACATTTTGGTGTGATTTTGAGGGTCCTATTAATGTACATTTATGGGCACCCTCAAAGTACACATGTTTTCTCACACTTTGGTGTGACGGACCCTCAAAATATATGGTTTCTTATATTTTGTGTGATTTTGAGGGTTCCTAGTAATGTACACTTATGGGGACCCTCAAAATATATATGATTTGTAATATTTTGTGTGATTTTGAGGGTCCCTATTACTGTACATTTACGGGGACCCTCGCAGAGCTCGCCGACGAGTGGACGCATTGCATGCCCAGACCTGCACCGCCGGAGCCCGGCCCGGCGCCTTGTAGCCCTCCAGGCCTGCCTCGCCCTGCATCGCACCGCAACGCGCCCTACTGCCTCAGATTCCAGGCCAACAACTACCAATCCAAGGCACACGTATGCATCGTTCCAGATTGCACGGGACAGCGGGCAGCGGGGTACAGCCACTCTGCACGGGCGGCTCAAAAATTTCTTCAGGCCAGCTTTGCCCATCAATCTTTGACAACTTGAGATGTCTCACGTGCAGACAATCAGCTCCACAGTAAGTGAAGGTGGTTGTACCCCTCACTCATACTTCTATTGCGAAACGGCTGGTGGAGAAGGCCAAGACGACCCTGTCTTAGTTTGGTGGTATGTTCGCACTGCCTTGGAGGCACCTTTGCTTTAAATGCGCGTTTCCCCCCTGGCCCGCCTGCTGCCCTGGCAGGACTTGAGGAGCAGCTGGCGGATCGAGATCAGGATCTGGGTGGGAAGAAAGTGGGCAAGGAGCAGTTTCCGGGCTGTTTTCTTCAAGCACGTTGCTTGCTGTTGCTGGCTGTTTTCACACACACACGTTTCTCATGTGAGATGAAACTTTTACGACAAAGACCATTAATTAACTTGAAGGGTTTTTGGCCTGCTCGGCAGAAGACAGGCGCCAGGAGGACCAATTTGCCGGCACTCCCGTTGGCGGGTCTTAGCTTTATCAAAACAGCCAGGCTAAGAAAACGTACTTCGAGCCATTGGCAGGTTAAGCAGAACATGCAGCAAAGCGCGTGCGATGTGCCACAAGCAAGCAACACAATTATCAACGCAACGTTAGCCCTCTCACCATTGCACAGCTCTTTTTTCCAACGCGGCAACGCAAGAGGTGGAGTGTCAATTGCTGCAGTCTTTCCATGCCCGGGTACCACCACGACCACGGGCGCCGCCCAGCCAATTTCTTCAAACGTCCTGTGTGGACTGCGTCCCTCCTCTGCCGAAAGCTCTCCAATCGCACGAAGGCTGCCAGCAACACCTTGCTCAAAACGTTGATGGACATACCATCGACTTGCTGAGGCCCAAACCACGTCAGCAATTTGTCGAGCAACTTGAGGGGCCAGCCTTAAGCCGGCCGGCCTCCGGGCAGCGAGGCGCCGTCTCAGCTTCGGCAAGTAGTAGCCCGATGGGTGCACCTTCAGGCGCGAGCGCGTGAGGCATGGGCAGACACAAGGCTGAGCAGACCGAAACTTCGGGCCACTGGCGACGTCCAGGATGTAGGGCTTTACCAATTTTTTTGCCATGATTGTGCTCGTACGTGGATACATCTGCGATCTCCGAGCCCTCTTCCGACACATCCAGGAATTTGGACAAGGATCGCTTTGAATGCTGGATCGGCTTGGACTTCGGCTGCGTTGCTGAGCTTGGCGCTGCAACAATGTAGACCCGCGGGCGAGATTGCGGAATGGCATAGTCCCTTTCCGGACATTGCATTGCGCTTCCCAAGCGCACTAAAAGAAGGACAGGGGTAACCTGCAATATAAATATCGCAGCCGGGGGCAGCACTGTGTGTTCGTCTGGTGATATCTTTTGATACAGGCGCCACATTGTGGCCGACCCGAGCTGAAAGCTTTACCGAGCACGTTGCTGCTTTGATCCTGGGCAAAAGGCCGCACATCTTCGACGCCAGCAAGTCCGACCCCATGCCAGCGCAGTCGCTGGTGACCGTCAATGTGCCCTGCGACGCGGGCGCCAGCAAGTCCGACCCCATGCCGGCGCAATCGCTGGTGACCGTCAATGTGCCCTGCGGCGCGGGTACAACCACGCGCTGCTTGGCTTTTTCTTCCGCGAGAGCCTCAAGCTCACAAATTCTGTCTCTAGGGCGTGAGCATGAGCGCCTGTGCTCGGAGGCTTCTTCCGAGCGAGTTTTGTCGCAGCTGCACGCTTCAAAGTTGCGCTGACCTTGGGCCTCTTCTTCTGCAGGGGTTTGCCCATGGCCGGCACTAGCTTGAGCCCGCAGTCAAGCTACATTGTCGTCAATGACTGCAAGCTGGATCCGAATATTTTTCTGATGATATTGTCCAATTAAACAATACTACGCGAAATTGTCCGAAGCTTTCGTGCTTGCGGCCGATGCGTAAGGGGGCCACGAAACCACAAACCGGGCAACAGAATAACGTCGGCTTACGCGCGGCCGGTCTAGGCTGGCGCTGCGTAAGGGGAGTGCGAAAACAGCTCACGCTCTTGTCCGGGAAGCCTCCCGAAACTGGCGCCAGCGTGCAGTGCCTCTTACGCGGACCCGGCCTGGGCTGGCGATGCGTAATGCAGACCTCATAGCATTTCCATACCCCTCTTACGCGGCCCGGCCCGGGCTGGCAGCGCGTAAGGGGAGTACGGACCCAACTTCGCGTTTACGCGGGCCTGGCCCGGGCTGGCAGTGCGTAAGAGGGGTGCGAGACAGCAAAATGCGCAACCGAATAACGTCGCCTTACGCGCGGCCGGCCCGGGCTGGCGGTGCGTAAGGGGGTTGCGAGACAGCAAGATGCGCAACCGAATAACGTCGCCTTACGCGCGGCCGGCCCGGGCTGGCGGTAAGAAGTCAAAATGCGCAACCGAATAACGTCAGCTAGCTCACACACACGCACAGTCCCACACACACACAGACACACACGCACACACGACTAAGCAACGCCGAACGCGCTTGCCAGCAGTTCAGCTTTCGGAGAATCGTGTTAAAAGAGCGAACGCCCAAGACTAGCTTGTCAAATAACAAAACCGGAAAAATGCAACCACTCAACACCAGCGCGCCTGGACGAGCCCACTGCAAAATACTCACTATGTAGTTGTCGATAAATACAAACGAACGCGTGAGCTCAACGGCAGTGCGGCGCGTGCATGTGTAGCGCGCGCGTATGCTAAGTCACACGGTATGGCCCGCAGCGACGCAAACTTGCACATCGACGCAGACCCATGTCATGTTCACTTGACCTTGGCCGTGTCCAGCAGCCGGCCCCGCCTAGGCCCCCTGGGCCCCTAAACGTCTACGCACGCACAAGCGCCAATGATGCCAGGGCCCTTTGAGCCGCACACCTTGGAATCACCCCATTCCTAGCTGTGGCCTGACTTGCTCGTATCAATGCAAGCGCGCCCTAATTTGGCCATTAGACCTGTGCACACACGTCGGCGGCCTGTCTTCTTCAACCCACTCACCTCGACAAGCTGGCGCAAAACGACTTGAGCTGCATTCTTGTCAGAGCACTGCAGCCACTTGGGTTCCAGGTGACTCACAAACCTCCCTCAGAAAACTAGCCACTTGCGGGCTTCGTTCGGCAAACGATTGCGTGACACGCAGCGCCGTGGTTCTCTTCTCAGCCCGCACATATGAAACGCAGAATGTGCGGGCCTGACCCCGCTCCGCAAGAAAGACTGCTCGGCTCAGAAGTGTCTTGCCCTTGAGCAAGACATGCCAGCGAGCACGTGGCTCAGGGCCATCATGGTTGACAACGTAGACGCTGCAGCCCTCTAGTTCGCTGCAAACGCGATGTGCTCCCCAGCTGATGAGTTTTGTGGCGCTCCTGCAAGGTCGGCTGCGGGGTCCAAACATCTGCGCCCATAACAAGGCCACTGAAGAAAGCAAAGTCTTTCTTTTCCTGCGCCATGTGCCACAGGTTTGCCCTGTTGGTCTCCTCCCGCTTTCGCTTCCGATCGTTCGTGGCGTCGCGCCTTGCTTGGGCCACGACTTTTTGCTCAGAAGGCTCCTCTTCGTCCAACAAATAGCCGTCGCCGTGCGCCTCAACTCGAAGTTGTTCACAGACTTTGCCCGGGCGTTTCTTTTCTTTCTCCATGTCAGGAGTCCACTCGGGGTTGCTCTGATTCTGTGATTGCGACTTGGGCTGCGGCGTGCTGATGACTGCGTCAAGCTCTGCTCGGCGCCGCCTGAGCCAGGCAGCTTCTGTTTGCGGCACTCCCCGCCGGGGTTGCCGCTGCGGACGCCTTGACTTTAAACTTCCCTGCGCCTTTGTCGAGCCGCTGCTTGCGCCCAGCAGCGTTGTTTCTTGTCTGCCAAGACCTTCCGGCACTGAACAGCGCCCGCGCAGACGAACAACTTTGCTGTCTGGGTCAGCCGACGTCAAGCCCACAACTGCTCTTCGGAAGACATCATTTTGACCGTTGCCACGGTGTAAGTGGCATCGCTCCACCTTGGAGAACGTCTGCTCGACGCCAGATGAAGATGTCGTCCAGCATAAAATCTCACATGAGAAACGTGTGTGTGTGTGTGTGAAAAAGCAACGTGCTTGAAGAAAACAGCCCGGAAACTGCTCCTTGCCCACTTTCTTGCACCCAGATCCTGATCTCGATCCGCCAGCTGCTCCTCAAGTCCTGCCAGGGCAGCAGGCGGGCCAGGGGGGAAACGCGCATTTAAAGCAAAGGTGCCTCCGAGGCAGTGCCAACATACCACCAAACTAAGACAGGGCCGTCTTGGCCCTCCAGCAGCCGTTCCGCAATAGAAGTATGAGTGAGGGGTACAACCACCTTCACTTACTGTGGAGCTGATTGTCTAGACATCTCAAGTTGTCAAAGATTGATGGGCAAAGCTGGCCTTCTGAGAGCCGCCCTGTCGCCCCCCCCCCCCCGCCAAACGGTCGTGCAGAGTGGCCGCCGTGCTGCCCCTGCCCTGCGCGCACTCCCAGCCTTGCCTCTTGGCCTGCAGAAATTCCCAATCCCTTGCTGCAGCACGGCTGTTGGAAGCGTCGCCTGTAAATTGCCACGCCAGCCCAACATGACGCAAGCAAATGCAAGAATTTGCAAGATTCTCGCTCCCAACCTTGTCCGTTTCAAAGCTAAGGCCGTTGTTAATTTCAACAGGTTCTCGATCTGAACTTGGGTGAGGGGTACAACCACCTTCACCAAACACTGAGGGTCTTGCAACTTCGGCGGCCTCCGGCCAACAACCGCCACACATTCACTTATGCAAGCAAAGGGGAGTCTTCCCCGAAAGCCGAGGCATCAATCAGTAGTGGAGGGCCTTGCCCCGCAAATAAATTGCTTCATACATACCCCCCACCCTACATTTTTTTTCATCTTCCATCTTCTACCCTTATTCGTTTTCATCATTTTTCTACATTCCTTTCTGTCCATCTCATCCGTTTTTTTATCATCATTTTTCCAAAATTTTCGCCATCCTTTTCTCCTTCCTCCTCGCCTCATTCATTTCACCAACTACCCTCCAAAATGTCATTTCCTCAATCTCCTCACCTCATCCATTTCAAAAAAATAAATTTTGCAAAATATATTGCAAAAAATATTTGTCATCAAAAAAATATTCGAACTGTCTAAAAACGATTTGTCCATTTCCCGGACAAAAAATAGAACAGCAACAACATCACTCTCCTCCTTCGTTTCATCACTTTTATCATATATTTGTTTGGGCGTGGTGTCCCTTGTAGGATTTTATCTTCAATATATAAAACGCTATACTGACATTATAATTATAACATATAAGGGTATAAATGTTATTATTATAGTATGATTAATAATTATGGGTTACATTTATAGTCAGGAAAAATGTCTTCAAATATGTAATCTACATATTTATCAATATCGCCAATGTCTATATATTTGATATTGTCTTTTCCTATTATTGAATAAATATATTCCCAGAAAAACAAATTAACTAGTAGCCATACTTGATATTTAGTGTTGTAGTAAGACCATACATGATATTTAGTTATTCTAAATTCATTCAAGACCTCGTTTATTTTATCTTTACTTAATAAATGCCAATCAATCGCATCAAACATGCCTCGAATTTTTTTTAACAAATGCTTTATATGGTTTAATTGCGCTTGTCCCTCCAAACCTTTTAGTCAAATCTTTATTATTGAAGAACTCATCAATTTCTTTTTCAAATGACTTTCTTGCAATTGTATGGTAAAAACATACAGGACATCGTTTTTGATATCTCATAAAGAATGTCAATTGTAATTGAAACTTTGTATATCCCTCATCCTTATGTTCTTCAACAAAAAATTTTTCAAGGTCTCTTGTTATACAGCATTGACTACAATATACATCATATTCACTTATTTTATTACATAGATTGGCGGGTAATAACTTATACAATGTTATATTAACATCATTCCTTTTAGTTGTACAACATTCGCACTTTGAATAATTAAATAACATTTCCACTGTAATATATATAGTGTTTATTTCTTTAAATACTTTTTTACAAGAAATACAATTACATATTGAAATATAATTATAACATATAATATTTTACATGTTATTATTATATTATGATTATAATTTAAGTTCAGGATAATAATTTAATTGATACATCTTACCTCTTTCATACATCATTTTAAAAATAATATTAATATCTCTCACTGTATTTTTAACATTAAATTTTTCACTTTCAATATATGATTTTATGACTTTTTTTACATCAACGCCGGGTTTACTATAATAAATCAACATCCATAATATGTCATTAATCATTTCACACTTTTTCTTACTGATTTTAAGAAACTGTTTAACATAATCGTAAGGTGGTCTTTCATACACAGTTAAAAATATTATAATGTCGTCTTCAACATTTCTTTCATCTATATTTTTAAACGCCAAACAATTTTCTATTATATTTTGATATCGTCTCCATCTTCTACAAGTTCTACATATATTTTCTTCGTCCAAAGAATAATCAATAATATTATTAACTATTCCATTAGGTAAATTCAATTTATATAATTCCATATTTTCATTTTTGAAGTGGCAACAGTCGTAGCATTTCTTATTGATATAATTATTGATTTCGGTTTCCACCATTGCTATTATAATATATATAGTGTTTATTTATTTAAAGATTTTTTTACAAGAAATAAAATTAAATATTGAAATATAATTATAACATATAATATTTTACATGTTATTATTATAGTATGGTTATAGGTTAATTTCAGGATAATAATTTAACTTGATATGTTCATATTTGGTAAAACTATGTTCATGAATGTATTTTAGTATGTCATTAAATTCTTTCAGTTTACTTGATGGTACAAAATGTTTTAAACGCGTAGGGTCATGTAAACAACTGTTAAATCCAGATCTGTATTTCTTAAACCTGCTTGGTGCCAAATTAAACTGTAGCTTTAATTCTTCTTCCTTTGGGAATTTATATAACTCATTAAAATAGTATACTGTAGAGACATCACTAAAATATCTATTCGCGTGGTCAATTGTCTGGTTCAAATGAATGCAGTTATCGCATTTGCATTTACGTTCTCCATATTCTTTGATTAACCTAATGGCATTGAATGGCAACTTCAAATAAAGTAATAGTGATGAATTGTAATTATGTTTGGATAGTTCGTGTTTGAGAATCTTTTCTGTTTCATTTTTGTTTAAGTCATCCAAGAATTTATTAATAATCTCTTCTTGCTCTTTCTCTGTAAATTCAACCATTTCTATTATAATATATATAGTTTTTATTTCTTTAAATACTTTTTTCCAAGAAATAAATTTATACCTTTAATAACTCATGTCTCAAAAATGCCCTGTCATAATTTTCAATATAATAATATTCCTGTCCTAACTTCTTTTCAATCTTTGCTATTTTGTAGGTTTGTTTAGTCCATACTCCTACTCTCTCCTTTTCATTTGGTCTCCTTTTCCTGAATATCTTAACTTCATTTCCTACATTTAAATCTGGATAAACTCTATTTCTTTTGGCTTTCATACCTAAATTTAAACTCACTTCTAATTGATGTTTAGGCTTTCTTGCTTCTGACGGTGTTAAGCCGTGCGAAGTGTGCTTTATTCCATTGTTATAAGTTAATATAATCTCGTGTATGTAGTCTGTCCATTGAATAGCCTTTCCTTTTTTCTCATCGTTTTCAACCCTCTTATACAAGCTATCTTTAAACGTCCTTATCGCCCTCTCCGCAAATGCTGGGTGTCCTCTGGTTCTGTGCAACTCTATTTTTTCATCCTTCAAGAAATCTATAACACTTTGATTATTATAAGCTCCTTCGTCGTCAATATAAATTAGTTTGGGCTTTCCACCCATTTTTTTAATACATTCCATCAGTCCTGCTAAAATGTCCGCTGGCTGTTTTGACATAAGCGGGACAACAACCATATACTTAGAAAATATGTCAATACACATCATGCCAACTTTCATTTTTTGTTTAGGGATATCATTAATGAAAAATAAATCAATTTGAAACTCATAATATGCGTTAGGAGCTACAAATGAATTCTGTCCTCTTGGCTTGGCTTTCTGTTCTACATTCTTCCTAAAAAACTCATTAATATCGTTTATAGTTATTGTGTTATCCTTTTTTCTTGCTTCTTGTAAAGTGCGGTTCTTTGACCCGAAGCCTCCTTTATCATAATAAACATTATTAATAATATCTTGCTTAGATGCCATATAAAATAAGATAGATATTATTTTTCCCGGCGATTACAGTTTAAACAGTAAGATATACAGTTTTCCTTATGATGGGCATAATCGTTGCATTTGCGTTGGGCTGTCATATTGCTATTTATTACTCCATTATTTATTTCTATGTCAAACTCTGAACTGCATTTATTACATCTGGTATTAAGCCTGTCAAATAACCATTTGACATCAATATATTGTTTGTTGTCTATCTCTCTCTCTGCTTTCATGTCTTGTAATTTATATTGTTTAATCTTATGTTCTAAATATCTGGTTACTTGTGCTTCATTTAAATCAGTATCATCTACGTCTGCTTTGAAAAACTTGACTTTATTGATATCTCTGCATCTCGTGAGGGCTGTCCAAATCCACTCACGGCTGACCAAATGTGATTTATCCCATTCGTGTATAGTAATGCTTTTATCTAGAGAAGCCCCTTGAGACGAATGACATGTAGCACAATACGCATGTATAAAGTGCTTGTCTAAAGTCGTGGTGTTTGTCATGAATATAGTTTTACTTTTGATATCTTGGATTTCTACTTTCCAATCATCAATACTAATAATTTCATAAGTAATATTTACATTAAACACCTGCCCCATTTCTTTTTTATAAACTCTGCATATCACATGCTCTCCAATTTCATATTTATCTGTCTTTCCTAAATTATTTCTTACGGTCTTGCTTACCCATTTGCACCTAGCATTAGTATAGGCTATGTTATGCTCTCCTTCCATGATGTCGCTTGTAGTTTCAAAATGTTTATTTACTATTTCCTTAATGGGCAGTTTATTTTTCCAAATGTCATTATATATATCATTCAATTTAATTTTATCTTCTTCTGTCTTAAGTCTCTTAGATATCTTAAGATAAATCTTATATTTAAATATTTGATTAAGACAGTTGTTTAAATATGTCTCGTGGTCCTGCTGGATGTTAGTTAAATCAGCTATAGGTTTCAACTGCTTCCCGTCAGCAGTTCCTATAATTATCTTCTCTGGGTACGTATCCTTAAACTCCCTAACTCTGTTCAAAATATAATTGCCCGCCATACCTAGCTCATCAAACACAATACAATTATAATCAGAATGGTCAAATGTCGGTAGTCTTTCTCCAGCTTCTATTGGAATACTGAAAAACTTGTTTAATGTTACGGCGTCGGCTTCGGTTTCTTGCTTCTGCTTGTTATTAGAACATACGAATAACACATTATAACCTAGATTTTTCATATATTCGCCTATATAACTCTTGCCGCTTCCAGCCAGTTTTGCTTTTATCAACACCGGATTACACGACACAATTTGCTCACAAATGCTTTTGGTGTCGTATTCGTCTTTAACACGAATTTTTACATTATTGTAAGTCGGAATTTCTGATAACTCATTAACCTTAATTTTGTATATATCACTCGGTGGTGATACTTGTTTATTATCTTCAGCTCTCCATCCTCCCCTTTTGGTTGAAAACTTAATCAATGTTTTGGCCTTGTCAATATTTTTCCTATCAATAATGAAGGCATCGGTTTTAACACTATGCACATTGATATTGTTGTTTTTCAATGTTTTATAATCTTTATGCATTTTAAAATTATGTCGTTGCATGAGTAGCTCTTTAATATACCTAAAGCCATTGGTTAAGTCTTGTTTATGTGTCGTTGTCAATGTGTAATATTTGACTTCTGATTCTTTCTCAACGTTTTTGATATCGTATTTTTACCATCTATAATTTTATAACATTCACGACAATGATTGTGATAATACATATTATTTTTCCAAAATTTATATGTACCGTCATCAGAATTCCGGTACCTATCATCATCATTATCATGAGCCTTAAATTCTAAAACCCATCCCTCGCCTCTTTCCTGTTCTAATTCTTTAATATATTCATCTGTCATCTCTGTCAAAACCTTATCATCATAAAATCCACTAATCTTATTAATTCTTCCTCCATACAGATTTTGATGATACAATGCTTCACTTAATGTATCAAATACTAAACTCTTCTGAGACTTGTTAGTTCCCTTTTCTAACAATCCGATATTTACATTCGAAATCAACTTTTTAACCTTGATGTCTTCACCTAAATTATTTGATATGTTAGTCTTCCATAGGTTCTCAACTATACTTTTATAATCTACTTCATAAATCGAAGAAGGCTTTTTAAAATATAGAATTTCGACTTCGTCAATAAACTCTTCTAAAAACATGCCATATATTAAATTATATTGTTTATTAAAAAATAATGATGTTTGTTTTCCAGTAAACTTAACTAAGAATAAACATAATTCTCCCATGTTATTAAAATCATGTTTACCATACTCATAAGGCATCCAAATGTCAAATTGTTTAAACACTGGAATTTTTACGATTTTAGTTAAATTATGTGTATATGCCTTGTTCTGGTCAATCTCTATATGTAATTCATTACTATGATAAAAGTAATGAAATTTACCAGCGGGTGCTACTGTCCTGCATCTGTTTAAAATTTCTACATCAATGTCATTATAATAAGATTTATGCAGTGGATTAAATAATGATTTATTGAATTCAAACATCGCCCTTGACATCCTATTATAGGTGTCTTCAGTTTCTACTGTTATACTTGCATTGAAGGCATCAATCAAATTTTGTGTTTTTATCCTGTATGTAATTATTCTTTTCTTAATCTTGAATTGAAACATCAGCTCCGAAATGATACACGCACTAAATTTAATTTTCGGGTCATATCCCGCCTGCTTTGCTTGATAATACATTTTCGCCAAATCATTGTGTGTATATATCATTGTGTATTCGTCCTGTTCGGTGTGTTTTAATATGTCATCCAGCTCTTCAATCATGATGCATTTAATGGGTTCCTCTCTATGATTTAAATAAAAGTCGGTAGAAGCATTAACATTGATATTATACTCTTTCTTTATTCCTAAATTTGATTTCAATTGTTTCAAGTCCTTATTTAATGTATATATATGGTCATTCTTTATTAATGCGTAGAATGTTTTGATATGGTGGTTTCTTTTTGGTGGGTCAAATGTAAAACTCAAATTACCTACAATATCAAAAATTCTGGCGGTGATGGCATACTCTTTAAATACCTTGTTCATGTCTTCTATTGAAGCACCATGGTTTTTGAATTCCTCGTCTGTTTTGTCTATGAGTTTCAAAATACTTTCTCTGGTCATCTTCTTCATGTTCTTGTCTTGTCCGTAAAAATCGTTCAATGTGTTAATCCAACATTCGTTTTTAACATAATGCTTTACCTTAATGGCTTCCTCAAAAGTGCAATATTCTGGGTCGAGTTCTGTTTCCATATATCTATGAAAAATACCAATATTATTTGCGTTTTTTAAGTTCTTCTTTTTAGGGTCATAATCTTTAATATCTCCTTCTACCGTGTCGGCATCATAAATGACTACTGCATCTATATAGTGCTTCATTGTCTTGTAATGCCTAGCGATGTCGTCATCTTGCGCCAGTGTTTTAATAACCTTCTTAAAAAGGTTTTTGTCATACAGTCTAAAAATTCTCTTCTTGACTAATTCCTCTATCCATCTTCCAGTCTTCACTCCCGCATGCTTATCGTCAAAATGCATGGGATAATATGTCCCGCCTTGAATGTCTTTAAACGATGCTTTTACCTTATGTGCTCCATATCCACTCATAGTAAAAAAACGAAATCCGATTGTGTAATCTCTGGGTTTTGTTTTGTGCCCTCTTGTTATGTTCTCCTGTTTGTTCTTTTTCATTCTTTCGTTTAGTGGTTCTCTCTCTTCGTATGTGTTCATAACCTGGTCGTACTTTTGATTTGCCTTGCTCTTTTCATCCTCTGATTTTGCCTTTATGAAATCATTAACTATCTTCTCCGCTGTTGTGTATTGTGATATTTTCCTGTCGGTGTATAATCCTATAATGTCTCTAACCTTTGCCTTTTGTTGTGTTGATAAATTCCCCTTGTTCCTTTCGAGTTTGCTTTCTAAAGAGTTAATATTTCTTTTTACAGCTTTTGATGTCATAATAATATTTATATTATATATTTTATAGTGTCAATATTTCTTTAAATGCGTTTTTCTTGAAATGTTATTTAATAATAATTTATAGTATATAATTATATTTTATGTAAAACTTATTTAAAGAAATACTGTGTTAATAATATATTAACAGAATGCCCAGATTATCAAAATATCATGATGTTACTAAGGACTTGAACCCGGATGACTACACAATGGAAGAGATACAAAAACAGATGGCTATATACAACCGCTTGTATTATCTTAAGAACCTACAAAAAGAAGGATGGATGGAAAATAAAATTGAACAAAGCAAAAAGGCATATCGTCAGAAAGCCATAAAGGAATACATAGAAAAACAAAATATAGATATTGATGAAATTAAAAACCCTCAAGAACTACTTGACAAGCTCACAAAATGAAATACTTAATAATATTATGTTGTTTAATATTATTAATTATTTAGATTTTTTCTTTTTCAATAATTTAGTTTCCAAATATTCTACGCGATGGATTAGTTTTGATAAAGCATCCCAACTAATACAAGCCATTCTGTCATAACACATCGTTAAGTATTCTCCTGAATCATTTACAATATTATATTTAGGATTTGTGTATTGTTGAACATCTTGAGCAATCCATCCTAATTCAGTCTTTTTAGTTTTTTGATTTTTAACAAATGTTTTAATCTTAATGTTTTTTTACCATATTTATAGTATCATCTTCTACATCTTCTATATTATCTTTCAGTCTCTTATCGCTACTTAAATTAAATCCGTTAAATGATGAAAATTGAGTATCATCCAATTGTAAATATTTAGTGCCATCAATATAACTATCAATAGTTGTTGATGCTTCTAATCTTAAAACAGCATCACTATTTAAATGTCTCAAATTGATTTTATGAGCAATTCCAAAAGTCATATCACCGTCAATAGTCCAGTCGCCTCGTAATTCGCTATTACTTCCACTATTCAAAATAATTTTATTATCAGCATATGTTGAAGATAATCCAACAACCAAATTAATAGAGTTTGAAGTGTTGCTATTCCTGATTATTAAATCATTTGTATCGACATACATTTCAGCATTATCAATTATTAGTTTTGATGTGTTGCCAAATTGAACATTGCCACTCGGTGAATTTTGTAATAATAAAGTATTTCCTGATACTGACTGAACCTGATTGACTTCAACTTTCTTACCAGAAACCATTGTTAAATCGCCGTTTGTATATACATCACCTAATACATCAACTGGTTTATTGAATATGGTTTTTGATACAGCGCCGTCGCACATAAAATATTGGTTAGAAGAATTTGTAATATCGCCAATACTACACGCTACAAAATTAGGATGATGAACATAAAAACCTTGAGTTGCCGATGGGGTATGTGTTTCTAAATATGGAGTTAATGCATTGTCTAAATTATCAATTTTAGTTTTAATATCTGTTGAAAAATCATTATTTGTAAATAAATTACCTTTCATATAAACAGCGCCTTCAAAATATGAAGTTCCGTGCGCTTGAGCAAAATTGTATGAAGTATGAACACTACCATTAATCGTAATTCTTGAAGCATTATTAGGTCTTCCAATAATGACATCTCCTGTATTCCATCCCAACCATAATCTATAAGGTGTAGCACCTGTTAAACCTTGATACGAGTCCAACTGACAACCTCTTTTAAATTCTAAGCGTTGGTTACTTACGGCATCTTGAATTCTAAAAATTGGATTAGTATTATCTGTTAAACTAATTATTAGTGGAGAGTTTACTGTTTGTGCAGTTGTGATTGTTTTATCTAGCTTTTGTAAATCTGCTGATATTAAACTATTAATCGTATTTGAATTTTCAGTTATTAATAAATCTTGTGTAGTGTTGTCTGATATGATTGAAGCAAATGTATTGCTGTATGCGGTATTTGTATTGAATAAATTAGTATCGTTTGTATATAATGTTGATACATCTGCTAAAATTGTTGATATTGTGTTTCCGTGTCCTGTTATTAGTGAAGAATTTGAACTTATATTATTGAAGTTTGAAGTGATTGTATTATTGGAATTTCCTACTAAGAATGTATTAGAACTAATAGTATTGAAGTTTGATGTTATTGTGGCATTTAAATTACTGATTAAAAAAGTATTAGAACTAATATTATTAGCATTTGTGTCAAGTTTAATTGTATTTGCGGATATGGTCGGTAGTATTGAAGTTATGGTTAATCCGTGTGCTGTTATATTATTAAGGTTGCTTGTGATTGTTGTGTTTTGATTTACTTGTTCGTCAAACATTGTTGTTGATGTTGCGTTTAATTCAGTAATATCTAAAATATTGGCATCTATCTTATTTTTCTGTGCTAAAATAAGAGCATCTACTTCTTCAATTGTATAACCTCCTCCTAATGCGCCTGCGGTGTCTGATAATTCTTGTTTCGTAGCATAAACACTGCTTAAGGTTGATGGTTCTGTTGAATTTATTAATACTAATTCACTTGCTATAATTCTGCTTGAGCCATCCAATGATAATGTTGAAAACATAATTATTATATAGTAGGTTATAAAATAAATATATACTATCTTTTTTTCCTCTTGAACCAAATATACCTTTATTTAATGCATTGTATTTTTCTTGCTTCTGTCTCAAATATTCATTTTGCAATAATTGGTAATGCTGTGCTATATTTTGTAGCGGGTTTGGAGGCGGTTGTGGTTGCATTCTTCTTGGGGGTGGTGTGTTCGCTATTATATTATTTGTTACTGGTTGTTGTGGTGGAACGTATTGCTCTTCTTCTTCGCGATATTCTACCTTTTGGGGCTTTGCTATTGGAACTGCTTTTGGTTTGATTGATTTAATTGGTTTAGATTCTAATGGTCCTTGGCAATTGCGTTCATGACTGTATCTGTAAGATTTTAATGTTAAAGTTTTGGCACATTTTGGACAGGTTATTTTCTTTTCATTGCGTGCTTGAGTTTTTGAGTTGTTTTTCAATGGTTCTATAGGTTTCGCTTCTGTTGGTGCTTCTATTGTTGGTTCTGCCTTTGGTGCTTCTTCTTCAATTGGTGGTAATTCATTTACTGGCTCGTCTGCTTCAATTGTGTTAGTAATTTCAGGTTCAACTTCTGACATATATAATATATTATATATTTTGTCTATATTTTTATATATTTTGTCTATATGGACAAATTGAGAAATATATTATATTCAATTGTCTAATTGAAATAAAAGTGAGAACTGTATGGGTACCCCGTGAAAATCAATAACTTCGTTTCTGGAGGTTGTAATTTTAAAGTGTAATCTCTTAATATTTTTACCGCCTACATCAATAAAATCTGCATATATGGGAGAGGTGTAGTCGCTAATGACTCCGCCCAGTTGTTGGTTAATTTGAACTTTTTTTATTACTGAACTACTAAAATTATTAGGTGCTGAATATTTGTAGTCGCTTAGTTGAGGTGAGTTAATATATACATTCTGAAAAGGAACTAGATTAAAGTATCCCCTTAACCAAGATGACGCAGGATCATAGGCAATATAATTACTTAATAAGTAATTAATAGATTTTCGTCTTAAATTGTCATATTCAAACTGTCCTCTGTTCCATTCGCCATTTACATAAGTTTCTAATTCTTCATCTGTAGGAATTTTGATTTTGTAAGTTAGGGGGTCATTTAATTTAAGTTCCATTTTGCATTCGCTTTGTCCATATACTGTTAAGAATAAGTCAGGCACAATATCATTAAATGCCGTGTTTAATTCTGATTGTATTTTAAATGATAATTGATTGGCATAATAAATTTCACCGGATACATCAACGGCAGTGCTTCTTAATAAGACATTGGAACTATTATATAACATAATATAGAAGCGTTCGTAAAACCCTTTCTCTGTTGTATAAAACGGAGTGCTGAATGAACACTCTGTCACGAACATTTTTGTTCTTGGTGGAATTTCAAAGTTTTGGTCAAGTTCTATAATAAAATCGCTGGTAGAATTACTTTCTTGCAATCTGTAGGCACTATCAACATAGATTTTTTTATATGTTAATCTATCACTCATAAATATAATATACAATAGAAATTATAATATAATTATTATTGATAATTACTTTGTAATTATTGTTATTAATAGATAATTTTAAAAAAAAATATCTATTAATAATATATGATTGGACGACAATTATTATTAGGTGCTATAGAAGGCAGGACGCCGACGCAAATGATGGCAGGTGTAGCAAGCGATAAAGCATATACAGCAGGCAAGGATTTAATAGAAGATGTATTTTTTAACCATAAAAAGAAATTGGAAGACAAAGTAGGAGGTTTCAATAAACATTTTGATAAGCAAATAATGAAACATAAAACACGTTATGCCGAAGAAATCAATGTTCAAAATAAAAATAAGATTGATGATGTTAAAGGTTTAGACGCCGCGTATTCAAATGTAAATGGAATAACAAGAATAGGCAACACTTTATATATTGGTGGCACTGGTGCTAAAACGGGACTAAATCACAAAGTCAATGATGTAATTGCAGATTTGTTTTTTATTCCTACTCATAATGTTCAATTAAGCGAAAGGTATAAAGACGCAATGGAAGAATTAAGGAAAAATCCAGATGTGAATAGAATTGTTGGACATAGCCTCGGTTCATCCGTTGTTCAAGAAATCAACAACAGACACGGCAACAAATATGCTAGTACTGTTTATTCATCACCTTTTGTATCAGGAAGTAATCAACAGAAAAACCCGCGACACTTACGATTTAGAAATCGTGGAGACCCTATAGCAATGTTCGATGACGCGGCAATAACTGGAGAAATAGAAAGCAACAATTTATTAGATAAACACAGTTTCAATAATTGGACAGGACAAGGTATGACTGAAATTAATCCTACTACTGATATTTCTAATGGGTTCAATCCTAATTCAACACCAGAACAATAAATAAATAAAATATATATATATAAGTTATATATGAGTATTGATGCTGAGAAATGGGACAATGATGTTGAATATGCTTATGAAAGATTGATAGAGCGAGAGAAAGAGAAAGAACACAAAATATCAAATAGTAAATACGAATGTCATTGTGGCAAGGAAGTATTGAATAAAGATAAGGAAGAGCACGAAAGCAATGATTTAAATCATTTATACTACAGAAAATGTAAGATTGAAGGACTTATAATAGGCACGTATAGTGACATTATTAATTATGAAAATGATTATTTAAAATTACATCCAGAAAATAACAAAATACATTATACAGATTATAGTAGAGTTGATTATACCGACTTTTTAAAAGAACAAGAAGAAAAGAAAATTCCATTAGATGAAGATGATTTAAGTTATTTGTATAAGTATAGAGACGAATTAGAAGATTGTATAAAGCGTATAACTGAACTAACATTATCTCAATAATATTAATAATAATGTTTAGAAATAAAGACAAGCAAAACAAAATTCCATTAGAGAAGAAACTGACAAAAGAACCTACAAAATACGATAAACAATATAAAATTTTAGATTATGATACTTTAAAAGATATAGTTGATACAAAAAATAATTATCTAATAAATACTATAAAAAATACAACTTCAAACAATTCTACTACAATGCTTCCACATAAGAAAAATATAAAAAATAAAAAATAAAATCTATATCATCATATATAAGTAATGGATAATATAATTGCAGAATCAGAAACTACAATGATTAACTCATTAAATTTTGGACTTCCAGAAACAGCACAATATATCACAGACAGAAGACACGTTAATTATTTTCCATCGGGTAGTAATGTCTATAATCCAAATGCAGGAAACAAAAATATTAGATTTCATATATCAGGAGAAGACAACACATATATTGATTTATCAAGTATTCGTTTATTTGCTAATCTTCAAAACACCGACGGAACACGAAGTCATTTTTTACGACCGTTAGGTAATTTGTCATCCTTCTTCAGTCGGTATAGATGCACAGTAGGCGGACAACAGGTTCAGGATATTATTGAATACAATAGGCACTGTGAATTGTATAATTCTTTTAAAAGTCAAGATGCCAGAGATATGGACGATTTAGAAGGTGGGGCTAATCCTCGTTGGGATGATGACTGGCGACATACTTATGCTACTGGACTGGCAGAAATGTTAGATGTCAATAAAAGAACTGATCCCGGTACTGCCGACGCTGAGGAAGTTACATTTCCAACTACGAAAGACCATAACAATTGGGGAGACTTAACATCGCGATATACTCGCCATTCAGTAGCAGGAATTCCCGGCGCTAATGGTTATATGAGATTAGGACATAAACCGGTATGTGGACTGTTAGAAAGCAATTATTATTTACCTCTTCGGTATGCTCCACTTGAACTGGAATTTACAATTGTATCAGATGAACATATACCAGTAATTACACCTTTTGCTAAAACCGATGACAATGTTCATATTGATGCAAATGGTTATTATTTCACAACTGGAGACACCTCAACACAGTGGGAATTGAATAACGTAATCATTAGAGCTGAGGTAATACAATTGGACAACACGGTCAACAATAATATAGTGAAACATTTGTTAGAAGGTCAAAGTTTGAAATTGGTATTTCCAATGTATCACACTATGACACAATCATTCAACGCGGGAGGAAATGAAATTAATATGAACATTGTTAAATCCGCTTCTAAATTAAATGGTTGCTTCATTACATTGTATCGTGCGCCAAGAGCAGGTGTAGATGCTGATAATAATAATTACTACAGACACGATAATTATATTTATAAGAGATGGAACTATTTTTACAATCCTATGATTAATTCTCGTATTTTTGATGGTCCTAATCCAGATGGCACTGATCGTGAGCGTTTCCAAGGTAAAGGTTTTCAAGATAAAGATTTAAATTTAACGTGGCAATTACAAATCAACAACAAGAAATATCCAGAGTTTGAATGCCAGAGCCTCGCCGAGAGTGCCTACTACCTCCGAAGAACATTACACTATTTGAACCCCGACCAAGACGCATTTAGCATTTCCTACAAACGCTACAGAGAAGACAAGTTCGTTATTGGGATTTCATTTGAAAAGATGGCGGACACTAATTTTACAGGCCAGAATACTAAAATGGGAGGTCTGTTAGTATTCAAACTGAAAGGAAGTAACAGAGCACTGACAGCTAATGAAGATGTGCGAGAATTATTTGTGCATATGATTTCGGAGTCTGTTCTGGAATTAAGGGAAAGCGGGAGCATTCTTTACGATTAAAATTAAAATCTATGATAAATATATAATGTGTAAATTTCATAAACGAAATAATAAGAAAAATAAAGGTAAGATATTTTTACAATCCTCACAAATTAAATATAGTCCATTTGATATGAAAGATACAAAATATTTAGAACACCTACACGAACAAATGAAGTTAAGAAACTCACAAGAAGCATCAGTAGCATTAAGGAAAAAGATTGACGAAGGAAATAAGAGAGCAAACTATGTAAATGAGCTGGATAGAATGATGGGCGAATTATATCGTCCTAACTTACCACATGCAACAAAAGAACATTTAAATAAATGGTATGAAGATACAAAAAAGTTAATATTTACTTAAGATTTATTATAATAATATTAATAATCTAACTATTATTATAATAAATATGGCAACTACAGCAAGTTTAGAATTAATAAACCCATATGCAAAATTTGGATTGAAACGACGACCTACTTATGAAGAAATTGTAGGTCTGATTGGCGAAAATGATTTAATAACGGGAAAACTACCTAACCGAGATGCTACATTCTTCAAAGCAAGTCCTCAGGGTAGTTTTTTTGATGGAAGCGACCATTTAGAATTATTGAAAGACCAAGAGATGAGAATATTAGACAGACAAATGAGAGAGGCAATGATGAAACAAGAAGCACGCAGAAACGGGCATACTTATGCAGTTCACAAAATGAATGCAGAAACACCTGTCCAAGCAAACGCTGATGCGATAAATGATGAATATGACTTTTCCACACCACAACAAACGGCAAGGCAACACGAAGGGATGGTAGATACACAATTACAAGATATAGCAACTGCAACAAAGCGGAAAGCGGAAGAAGTAGGTAGAGCGATGGCATCAAATTTAAGAGAGATGGGCGGAACATTATTTCATAAAATGGTGGCAAACAGACAATCAGCACCAACAGAACCACGACAAGCGCCAGCAGGTAGAGCCGTAGCAGACGACCAGCAAACAATGCACATAGAAGATGTTGAACTATCACCTCAAGCAGTAGATGACAATTTTTACGCGACACCAGTTCAACAAGCAACAGGAGCATCAAGTTCAACAGCCCAACAACCACCACCATTGCCAATGACGCCATTATTTAAAACAACAATAGACAAAAAAAAAAGTCCTGTTTACTGGAAAGAAAACCATAATTTAACAGTAAATGATATTAAATTTCAATTTTATTTAAGAGGAATTCAAGTACCAGAAGAAAGCGAAATACAAGAAGAATTGAAACACAAAGGAAGAGGCAAGGCGAGAACATACAAACAATATTTAGTGGATATGATTTTAGACACTATTAATAATGGCGGGTGGATAGTAAATTTAGGCAAAGGTAGAATAGAAGAACTCAAGGCAAGTTTTAAGGGCAAAGGTAAGAAATAATATATAAATAATAATAATAATGATAATATTAACTAAAAATATACTGAAAAGAAAGAAGCAGAAATTCAATGATAAATATGATGACGACAGTTTTACAATACATAACCTAATGAAACCAAACACACCAACAACAATACACCACCGAAACTGATGAAAAAGGGCATACCGAGAGAATTTGTTGACATTGCAACCAACACAGATACTATTGCTACAGCAACCAGAGAGACGCAAGAAAAGTTATACAATGATACAGACCAACCATTAAACGTGACATTTGAAGCATTTAAGGTAAAGGAAAACCAAGACAATATGTTTAAATTAATGCTTAAAAACTTTTGGCACAACACATACAAAAGAAATGAGCCAACAAGAACACAGGCAACACAAACATTGAAAAACCAACGCGACGCAATGGTGTCAGCCTTTACTAAAATGCTCGACAACAACAAACCGCCAGAACCACCGCCAAAGAAACCACCAGACGAGGATGACAGCGATGAAGAAGAAAAGAAGTTCAAACTGACAAAAATGATAGAAATAATGCTACACAACGGCGCTACAGTAGCAGATATAATATTAAACTTATCACATAGCGCAATTGCAACAACAATAAATATCGCAGATTTAGTTAATCAGATAACAGCAGGAAATGCACAAAGTAGCAGTAGCAATTCATCAAATGAAGCTATTAGTGTTCATAGTTCTCCACCTATTACCATAGTTCTTCATCGAAAGTCCAACAGAAATACCAGCACCAACTGAAGACGAAGAAGAAGAAGAAAACCAACATTTCAATTTTGAAAAATTAAAATCTAAATAATATTATATATAATGGGTATTGGTCAAAGTAAAAATGATGCAAATAACAGTATGGAAGACATTAAGACTTTAAGAATAGATGAAAAAACAAGAGCAGATACTTTAATAATAAAATCTATTCAAGAATGTGTGGCACGAATTGAGAAAATAGAACAAGAAAAATCTGACAAATTAATATATAAACTTCCTGCTTTACAATTTTGCAATGCTTCGTTAATTTAAATTGATAATATTAAAACATAATTAATATTATTAATTGCTATCATAATCTGTCATTTCACTTTCGGGTAATTTTGTTGAAGCATTGCTACATCTATCATCTATTAAATCGTCGCGAAGCTCGCGAGCCTCTGGCGAAGCGTCTTCATCAACAAAATTATTTTGAAATCTTAATAATTCCTCGTCCGTTGCCCTCCTCTTCAATGCCTTATAAAGTTTATGTATCCAAGAATTAGTATGAAACTTATAATTTCCTCTACGATACAATCCACCACATCTACATAGTTTCATTGGCATATTATTATATTATATTAAGTTAGAATATCTTTATTCATCATTTGTAATTTGAAATGCCTGTTCAAAATTGATATGAAACATTTTGTTAATGTCTTTTGAATTCATATTCACGTAGAAAAAAGAATATGGAGCAAAATTAACGGCTTGATGGTACATATCTAATAATTGCTGTTTATCAACAATGGCGCTATTTTCTTCAATAAAACTCATTAATTCACTGGCATTTTTCAACCTAAAAATATATAATGAACTGGCATTTAAACGAATGATAGGCGCCAAAACATTGTATTTTTGTGTTGAACAAATCACACTTACTGCATCGTGCCTACCTCTTGTAAAAAGCCCGTGTAACAATTTACTATATCTAACAAATTTAGGGTCGTCTGCGTGGTCATCTATCACAATTAATATTGAATGCAGTTTCTTTATCTTTTTAGATTTCATATAATTAATAATTTTCTTCTGTCTTTCGATTACATTTTCTAAATCACTTGGATTATAATTATCAAAATAAATTTGTTCTTTTTCATCATCTACATGTAGTTCATCCCTAATATATTTCTTTACTTCTGTAAAAGTTGGGTCATTATGAACGCTGGGTGAAAATATAAATATTCTTGCAAATGAATTTCTATAAACATTCAATATTAGATTTTGAATAAGGACAGTCTTCCCGCCCGTTGAACTCGCGACTATAATACTTCTAAATGGTAATTTTGGCACGTGCTCATATTTAGATTGTTTGAATTCATATTCAGTTATGTTTATTGGTTTTATTATTGGAACATCTGTCATATAGTTGATATTAAAGAAATATAGAAAATTATATTTAAAAATTAACTTGTAATTATTATTAAATGGAACATCATTTTTATGATATGCTGGTGGCGAATATCATAAAATGGAACAGGTTGTCGCGAAGCTTCGCGAGGCATCGCCGATGCGTCCATTGCTACAATCAATAAGCATTGAAGCTAATTAGTTTGTATCTCTCTCGCGCGTGCAATGAAAACCCCAAGTGCTGTGCCCACCAATATTCTATTATGCATGAAAATAATAAGATTAAATAATTTAAATAATTATTTTATCTTATTATTATATGACTGTTATCCATTGCAATTGTTGTAAAACTTATGATGGCAAATATTTATTTAAACATCTAAATTCAAAACATCATCAGAAATTTGTAGAATATAGATGGAATAAAGACGATACAATGAAAAAACTTTACAAGAAGAGAAAAGCAGAAATGAAAAATAATTTATCTTATTATTTAATATGAAAAGGAGTTATACAGATTATATTAATATAATAGATGAAATGGAGAATATAGAACAAGTACTAATAACTGATAATAGATGTAAAAAAATATGTTATTTTATTTTAGAATTAATTAAGTTTTTGATACAATATATTAAAAATATAAATATTAATATAAATGCCAAAAAAGAAAAACAAAAAGAATAAGACAGGTTTAAGTGTTTCATCAACTGATGAAGAAATTGTTAAAGAAACATCAGTTATTGAGGTTGTTTGTCCTACATGCAAAAGAATGTTAGAACTTAAGAATGAATTACAAATAAAAAAATAATAAAAGTTGTAAATGTTCATGTATTCCAACAAGTTTCAAAATAAGTAAAAATGATAAGAAAATGAATATTGATAAAACTAAAGACAGTATCAACTTAGAAACTGATGTCCATAGTATAACTTTTAAATTTGGTAGGCAAGCAACACCAACCGATAATAATGAAAACGAAACACAGGAAACTGTTAAACAAATGATGAAAAATTAGTATTTAAAGAGTAGATTCAACATAATTGCACTTTATAAATATATAATTAAATAAATAATTATCTAAATAAATATATAGTAATGTCTGAAAATGAGAATTATACTATTAATGATTTAATGAAGAAGATAACATTAATTGGTAAAAATATCAAAAACTTAAATGATATGATTAAATCCATTGATGACAAAATGAAACCAGTTGAACGCGAACAACAAAGCAACGAAGAGAAGGAGAAAATCGATAAGATATTTCAAGCAAAATCTATAGGTAGACCCAGTGGCGATTACCCTACAAAGCAAAAGAAATACTGCGATATGTTGAATACAGGAAAAATCAAACAACCAAAGCAACAAACATTAGAGTTTTATAAAAGTACAAAACATGATGATGGAGTATATGTATTATTTGAAAAATTAGTATCTAAATAATTCTAATAAATGAATTTATTAGAATTATTTAGCGGAACAAAAAGCGTCGGAACCATAGCAAAGTCGCTTGGATTTAATGTGATATCATTAGACTTGAAAAATGCTGATATCAACACTGATATTTTGGAGTGGGATTACAAACAGTTTGACAGAAACCATTTTGATTTTATTTGGAGTAGTCCTCCATGCACTGAATACAGCATAGCAAAAACTAGGGGAATTAGGAATATCGAATATGCAAATAGTATTGTCTTAAAAACTATTGAGATTATCAAATATTTCAATCCTAAATATTTTGTAATCGAAAATCCACAAACTGGATTATTAAAACATCAGGAGTTTATGGATGAGTTTGATTTTAAAGATGTAGATTACTGTAAATATGGAATGCCTTACAGAAAACGCACTAGGCTCTGGAATAACATTACAACTTGGAAACCTAGAGAATTATGTAAAAAGGATTGTGGTAACATCAGGAATAATAAACATATTGAAACTGCGCAACGTTTGCCAAGTGGAAACAAGGAACAATGGGGAGACAATCCAACAATACATAAGCAGGAAGACCTATACAAAATACCTAGCGAATTAATTTGTGAAATCTTGGTGAGTTTGACGGATTAAGGATTTTGAGTTTGGGCTCAAACTGGAAACTTCTAGGTTCATCCAACGACAAATGGTCGCCCTCAATGCTGTTTTAGTCTTTGGTAAAGGGGATTTACCTGTGAGGTAAAAGGGATTTACCCGTGAGGTAAAAGGGATTTACCTGTGAGGTAAAAGGGATTTACCTGTGAGGCAAAAGGGGTTTACCTGTGAGGGTGACACTCAAAATGCCCGCCAAATGAGAGGCAAAGCTCAATCAATTAAGTTACTATCCTGAACTGAAATTACTATAATAATAACATTTATACCCTTATATGTTATAATTATAATGTCAGTATAGCGTTTTATATATTGAAGATAAAATCCTACAAGGGACACCACGCCCAAACAAATATATGATAAAAGTGATGAAACGAAGGAGGAGAGTGATGTTGTTGCTGTTCTATTTCTTGTCCGGGAAATGGACAAATCGTTTTTAGACAGTTCGAATATTTTTTTGATGACAAATATTTTTTGCAATATATTTTGCAAAATTTATTTTTTTGAAATGGATGAGGTGAGGAGATTGAGGAAATGACATTTTGGAGGGTAGTTGGTGAAATGAATGAGGCGAGGAGGAAGGAGAAAAGGATGGCGAAAATTTTGGAAAAATGATGATAAAAAAAACGGATGAGATGGACAGAAAGGAATGTAGAAAAATGATGAAAACGAATAAGGGTAGAAGATGGAAGATGAAAAAAATGGTAGGGTGGGGGGTATGTATGAAGCAATTTATTTGCGGGGCAAGGCCCTCCACTACTCAATCATGGTCCGCATTCGCCCTTTGCACTGTTTGTTGCGCAGGCCAGCCTTGTTGAGCAAAACCAAAGACTCAGCCCGATTGGAGAAACATCTTTATCCTCCGACGCAAACCCCGCCTGTTTCCCGCAATGATGTCCTACCAGCAAGGGCTTGTGCCTGGACCTCGAAAAAAAAACTTAGCCCCCGACATGCGCTGAAGTGCCCACCACCTTGCTGAAAAAGCCTTCTGGAGGACTACCCAGACAACCCATCGGCAAGAGCGGAGGAGCGGAGGAGCGGAGGAGCGGAGGAGCGGAGGAGCGGAGCAGCAGAGCAGCGGAGGAGCGGAGGAGCGGAGGAGCGGAGCAGCGGAGGAGCGGAGGAGCGGAGCAGCGGAGGAGCGGAGGAGCGGAGCAGCGGAGGAGCGGAGAAGCGGAGGAGCGGAGGAGCGGAGGAGCGGAGGAGCGGAGGAGCGGAGGAGCGGAGGGGCGGAGGAGCGGAGGAGCGGAGGAGCGGAGGAGCGGAGCAGCGGAGGAGCGGAGCAGCGGAGGAGCGGAGGAGCGGAGGAGCGGAGGAGCGGAGGAGCGGAGCAGCGGAGGAGCGGAGGAGCGGAGGAGCGGAGGAGCGGAGGGCGGAGCAGGAGCGGAGGAGCGGAGGAGCGGAGGAGCGGAGCAGCAGAGGAGCGGAGAATTGGAGGAGTGGAGGAGCGGAGGAGTGGAGGAGTGGAGGAGCGGAGCAGCGGAGGAGCGGAGCAGAGGAGCAGCGGAGCAGCAGAGCAGCGGAGCAGCGGAGCAGCGGAGGAGCGGAGCAGCGGAGGAGAGGAGTGGAGGCGGAGGCAGCGGAGCAGCGGAGCAGCGGAGGAGTGGAGAAGTGGAGGAGCGGAGCAGGGGAGGAGCGGAGGAGCGGAGCAGCGGAGGAGCGGAGGAGTGGAGGATCTGAGCAGCGGAGGAGCGGAGCAGCGGAGGAGCGGAGCAGCGGAGCAGCGGAGCAGCGGAGGAGTGGAGGAGTGGAGGAGCGAAGCAGCGGAGGAGCGGAGGAGCGGAGGAGCGGAGCAGCGGAGGAGCGGAGGAGTGGACGAGTGGACGAGCGGAGGAGCGGAGTGGAGGAGTGGAGGAGCGGAGCAGCGGAGCAGCGGAGGAGTGGAGAAGTGGAGGAGCGGAGCAGCGGAGCAGCGGAGGAGCAGCGCAGGAGCGGAGGAGTGGAGGAGCGGAGCAGCGGAGGAGTGGAGGAGTGGAGGAGCGGAGCAGCGGAGGAGCGGAGCAGCGGAGCAGCGGAGGAGTGGAGGAGTGGAGGAGCGGAGCAGCGGAGGAGCGGAGGAGCGCAGGAGCGGAGCAGCGGAGGAGCGGAGCAGCGGAGGAGCGGAGCAGCGGAGGAGCGGAGCAGCGGAGGAGCGGAGCAGCGGAGCAGCGGAGCAGCGGAGGAGTGAAGTGGAGGAGTGGAGGAGCGGAGCAGCGGAGGAGCGGAGGAGCGGAGCAGCGGAGCAGCGGAGGAGCGGAGGAGTGGAGAATGGAGGAGAGGAGGAGCAGGAGCAGAAGCAGAGAAGCTGAGCAGTGGAGGAGTGGAGGAGCGGAGGAGTGGAGAAGTGGAGAATGGAGAAGCGGAGCAGCGGAGCGGAGGAGTGCAGGAGCGGAGGAGCGGAGGAGTGGAGAATGGAGAAGCGGAGCAGCGGAGGAGTGGAGGAGTGGAGGAGTGGAGGAGCGGTGGAGAAGTGGAGAACGGAGAAGCGGAGCAGCGGAGCGGAGCAGCGGAGGAGTGGAGGAGTGCAGGAGCGGGGAGTGGAGAATGGAGAAGCGGAGGAGCGGAGTAGAGCAGCGGAGCAGCAGAGGAGTGGAGGAGTGGAAAAGTGGAGGAGTGGAGAAAGGAGAAGCGGAGCAGCGGAGCGGAGCAGCGGAGCGGAGCAGCGGTGCGGAGCAAGCGGAGGAGCGGAGGAGTGGAGAATGGTGAAGCGGAGCAGCGGAGCGGAGCAGCGGAGGAGTGGAGGGGAGAATGGAGAAGCGGAGCAGCGGAGCGGAGCAGCGGAGGAGTGGAGGAGCGGTGGAGAAGTGGAGAACGGAGAAGCGGAGCAGCGGAGGAGTGGAGGAGTGCAGGAGCGGGAGCGGAGCAGCGGAGCGGAGCAGCGGAGGAGTGGAGGAGTGGAGGAGAGGAGGAGCGGAGGAGTGGAGAATGGAGCAGCGGAGGAGTGGAGGAGTGGAGGAGCGGAGGAGTGGAGGAGTGGAGAATGGAGAAGCGGAGCAGCGGAGCGGAGCAGCGCAGGAGTGGAGGAGAGGAGGAGTGGAGGAGTGGAGAATGGAGCAGCGGAGGAGTGGAGGAGTGGAGGAGCGGAGGAGTGGAGGAGTGGAGAATGGAGAAGCGGAGCAGCGGCGCGGAGCAGCGGAGGAGTGGAGGAGTAGAGGAGCGGAGGAGGAGTGGCGGATGGAGAAGCGGAGCAGCGGAGCAGAGCAGCGGAGGAGTGGAGGAGTGGAGGAGCGGAGGAGTGGAGGAGGGGAGAATGGAGCAGCAGAGGAGTGGAGGAGTGGCGGAGCGGAGGAGTGGAGAATGGAGAAGCGGAGCAGCGGAGCGGAGCAGCGGAGGAGTGGAGGAGTGGAGGAGCGGAGGAGTGGAGGAGTGGAGAATGGAGAAGCAGCGGAGCGGAGGAGTGGAGGAGCGGAGGCGTGGAGAATGGAAAGCGGAGCAGCGGAGCGGAGCAGCGGAGGAGAGGAGGAGCGGAGGAGCGGAGGAGCGGAGGAGTGGAGGAGTGGAGAATGGAGAAGCGGAGCAGCGGAGCGGAGCAGCGGAGGAGTGGAGGAGTGGAGGAGCGGAGGAGTGCAGAAGTGGAGAATGGAAAAACGGAGCAGCAGAGCGGAGCAGCGGAGAAGTGGAGGAGTGGAGGAGTGGAGGAGCGGAGGAGTGAAGGAGGAGAATGGAGAAGCGGAGCAGCGGAGCGGAGCAGCGGAGGAGTGGAGGAGCAGAGCAGCGGAGCGGAGCAGCGGAGTGGAGGAGTGGAGGCGTGGAGAATGGAGAAGCGGAGCAGCGGAGCGGAGCAGCAAAGGAGTGGAGGAGCGGAGGAGTGGAGGAGCGGAGGAGTGGAGGAGCGGAGCAGCGGAGCGGAGCAGCGGAGGAGTGTGGAGAATGGAGAAGCGGAGTAGCGGAGCAGAGAAGCGGAGAAGCGGAGGAGTGGAGGAGTGCAGGAGTGGAGGAGTGGAGGAGAGGAGGAGTGGAGGAGCGGAGGAGCGGAGCAGCGGAGCGGAGCAGCGGAGAAGTGGAGGAGTGGAGGAGCGGAGGAGTGGAGGAGTGGAGAATGGAGAAGCGGAGCAGCGGAGGAGTGGAGGAGTGGAGGAGTGGAGGAGTGGAGGAGTGGAGGAGCGGAGGAGTGGAGCAGCGGGGTAGACCAGTTGCGGCAAAGAACAGGAACGGCAACAAGCACGGGAGTACACACACGAGAGCATATTGATTTGTTTGCAATAGGCCAATCTCCGGGCGTGTTGAGAAGACGTGAATGCATTGGAAAACGGTACGAACAGCATGCCCAGCATTTTGAATGGCCAGTTCCACAGATTTGCAGCTTCCCAATCCGCGCAAACCCAACTGCTCAAGACTCCAGGCAGTGTCAAAAAAACAAGAGGCGTGCTGGCGCGCGGACAAACGCTCCGTAGTTGAGAAACAGCCCTGTTGTCATACCACTTTGCAGGATCTGATGCACCGTCACCGTACAGTTTCGAGTTGCATGATTTTGCCTGAACATGAGGGTAGCGAAGTTTTCGGTGAAAGGCAGATAGGGTTGAAGACCAAAATAAAGATAGAGTGACGAAACAAGAGATCGGGGAAAAAAAAGAGTAGAGTTCGGAGAAAGAAGAAAGAGTTGAAAGAACAAACAAGAGGATAGAGCTTCGAAAAACAAAAGAAAGAAAGAACAAACGTCAAACAGATTTGGCAGAAAAAGTAGAGCTGAGCCAAAAAACCGACAAAGAACAGAGTTGAAAGGAGGCAAGCTCGCCTCGCAGCTGCCGTAGGTTCATCAAGACTTGCATGGCGGCATCCCAGTCCACATGGGCGAAGATCTGGGCCTCCTTCGCGCTAGCCCTCAGGGCGGCCGCCTTCAGCCAGGGCCGTGCGGTCGGCCACGGGGGGCTTGTTTTCTTCAAAGCCGCGAGGGCGCCGGGCCACTGCGAAGCCAGCGCCAGGCTCGCCACGTTCGCGCGGCCGCGCAAGGCGAGGGCAGTCCTCCACTTTTGGCTGCGGGACAGGGCGTCCAAGGACGCTCGCAGAAATCGCTTCCTATTCGGCCTATTCGGCCTATGCCGACGCTGACGCAAAGCTTCCCAAAGGCACAGAACGCTGTTCCAAGAGCTGGCCCGTGTCTTCACATGCAAACTGTCAGACCAGTCCCCCCATCTCATCGCCCGGCCATTTGCCAAATCTTGCCTCACAGCTCGCAAGCAATCAAACCATGTTCATAGCTCTGCCAAGGGTGCCACTTTAGCTCTTGCGCGCATCCAAGCTTGAAGACCAAGCCAGCCCCTGCGCGAGCGTTTGGGGCGCGCATTGCAGATGGCAATCCAATCTTTCCGCGCCTCATGAGTCATGCAAGCCAGCTGTGGATGTGCAAATGCGCCCGAGCTGGGGAGTGGCGGTCACGTCCAAGTGCCGCCATTGAACGCAAACGCAAAAGCACGGTACCTATTTTAACTGGGCATTGCGTCAGCAGCCGAAGATTTGAGAAAACCTTCTCCTCGGAGTTCTACCATAAGCACACAGTTGGGGACCTCAGCCTTTCAAAGACTCGTTACACCTCGGAAGGAGAGGTTGAGAGTGAGCAAATGCACTGCAGCCCATATGTGAAACCTTCGCTTTTAATCCGGAGTCATCATTTCAGCAGAGTCATCAGGCCTCAGCCCAATTGCATTGTCTCTCTGCGCTCGCGTGTGTCCAGTCTTACGCTCTTGTCGGGCCCAAAGTCGTCAAAAGCCCAACTTGCCAGGAATGCCCGTATCTTTTTTATTTATTTTTTATTAAAACAAAAAAAGTGGCGTATGCTCGCTTCGAGCGCAAGAATCAGGCTCGGGCAGCTTCACCTCAGGGAGAATCATGCGAGCGGTCGACCCTGAACTGCTGACCGCTGTCCTCTTCTTTCTTGGAGGTGAAGACTTGCATCTCCTTGTCAGCTCCTGAGACTTGCCAATGGCATCTTCTCGTTCAGTTTTTCTTTATTTCCGTCTTCTCCTGATAGAACTTCGAGCAGCTCTTCGCTGGCACCTTGCTCTCTCACTCAGACATGGCCACGTGACAAACTCTTCTCTGCCTCGATCGCGAGCAATGTCTAGCGGGGTCTTCCCTTCCTGCCAGAGCCACGTCCGTACCGCATGCGATTTGTCCACTGCGAACCCGCCCCCCCCCCTTTTGACCCATCACAACCCCGTCGCAACCCATCGCTCCTTATTCTTGATTCTCACCGACCTCAGAGCCCGAGTACGTCATCAGCGCAGGCGCCAACGCCCCCACCTCTCCCCTCCATTCTCCACGATAAGCCATGCCTGAAGCCGAGCCCATGGATTGCCGAAAGTTCAGAAAGCCAAACGCCCAGGCCATGTGCCCGGGGCTCCTGCTACATCCTTTGCGCCACTGATGGTAGCTTCATGCAGCGCTGTGTTGCCGTGTTGGTTTTGCCTAAGTCATTGAGTGACTCGTCGCTTGACTCAAAAAAGTCCGACTCTCCGTTCTTGCGACAGGCCACACGTCCCGCTCAGCACCGCCCCACAGCAGCATGGAAGCCACCAAGCGCTTATCATGGATTCCGGCCTCGACACTGTCCGCGCGTGCCAGTGCATGCCAGTGCATGCCAGTGCATGCCGGTGTGCTCTAGTGTGCCTAGGCAGCTGGCCAAAATCAATGGCGTGTTGCCGTGAGCATCAACTGCATTCACATCAGCGCTGCACTCAACCAGCCTGGGAACTGCGTGAACTCAGCGAACAGCAAGCGAAGGCAATCGAAGAGATAGCTCAAATAGCAACAACACTGCGAACCGTATGGCAGCTGTGAGGTCGATTGTCGGGATGAGACCCTGCGGCTTGGTTTGGCTCTTGGCCCAGCTTGGAGTCAGGTGGATTGTGGGATGGTTGACTCACTTTTGACCTCGCTGTGTCTCTGCTTTCGCGTGACCGATAAGCAACCTCGCGGCTCGATGGTGATCCTGATGCTGGGAAAGAGGCTCCAAACAAATCATGACATGCTCATCAAGGTCTTGGCAACAGGCAAAGCAGCGCAGCATACTAGAAAGTCTACATACCCTATATATGGTACAGCGTTGCCAGCCCCCCCCCCCTCCCCCCCAATGGTCATGGGGCAGACAAGTACCCGCCCTGTGGTTGTGGTCCTGTGGTTGGGTTGTGGTGGTTTAGGGTTGGTTTAGAATTGGTTTAGGGAATATTTAGGGTGTATTTAGGGTTAG
>CAUJNA010003529.1:27430-47467 GCA_963377175.1 Effrenium voratum | reverse complement strand
GCGTGTGCGCGTGTGCGCGTGTGCGCGTGTGCGCGTGTGCGCGTGTGCGCGTGTGCGCGTGTGCGCGTGTGCGCGTGTGCGCGTGTGCGCGTGTGCGCGTGTGCGCTGTGCGTCTGTGCGTCTGTGCGTCTGTGCGTCTGTGCGTCTGTGCGTCTGTGCGTCTGTGCGTCTGTGCGCCTGTGCGTCTGTGCGTCTGTGCGTCTGTGCGTCTGTGCGTCTGTGCGTCTGTGCGTCTGTGCGTCTGTGCGTCTGTCATTATTAGAGCCAGCGTCAATATTTGCTGTGTGGGGTGTATTCATTCTACTTTTAGTGAGCCCCCTATCGTTCTCCACGTTTCGCGCGTGCGTGCAGTGCCCGATGAACCCTCTGCGGGGATCGCGCGCCTCGATTCGCTCTCGCTGTGGCGCCGTGCGAATGCGTAAAGTGCACAACCAACCCTCTGCGAGGATTGCGCGTGTCAAACGCCGTGCGAATCTGAAAAGTGCCCGCCAAACCCTCTGCAGGGATCCTGCCTGCCCAAGCGCTCTCGCTGTGGCGCCGTGCGAATTCGTAACGTGCTACACGAACCCTCTGCGAGGATTGCACGTGTCAAGGCGCCCTCGCTGCGACGCCGTGCGAAGTTGAAAAGTGCCCGACGAACCCTCTGCAGGGATCCTGCGTGCCCAAGCGCTCTCGCTGTGGCGCCGTGCGAATTCGTAACGTGCCCAACAAACTTTCTACGCAAACACAGCATTGGCATCGTAACCACATGCGTAGTCTTTCGAACACGAAGCGCTCTTCCCCATTGAGGGCCCTTTCTGTGTGTGCTGAAGGATGTCTGCTGAAGGATGTGCGCTTGTCTTTTGTAAGCAAATGCACTAGGCCTCACATTGGCAACTCCGGGACAGTGCAGGGGTATCGATGGGGTATCGACAGGGGTATCGTTCTGGGCGTGTGTCAAGTTGAGGAAAACTTTCACATTTTGCTATAAGCTATTAGAGCCAAGCAAGCACACAATAGCCTTATCTGCCTTGCGGTAGTCATGTGAGCCGCTCACGCCGCTCAACGCTCCACATTTCTTGCAAGCAGAACGACACTTGAGACGTGAATGAAGGCATCATGTTCACAAACCATGTGGAGAGGGGTATCGTTTGTAGTGAGTCCCCTATCGTTCTCCAAGGAAAATGCAAAAAAGCAGTCTTGAATGAAACGCCGTTGATAAAGTGGTCTTTGATAATTCTGAAGTTGACTCCTGTGCGTCTGTGCGTCTGTGCGTCTGTGCGTGTGTGCGTGTGTGCGTGTGTGCGTGTGTGCGTGTGTGCGTGTGTGCGTGTGTGCGTGTGTGCGTGTGTGCGTGTGTGTGCGTGTGTGCGTGTGTGCGTGTGTGCGTCGTGCGTGCGTGCGTGCGTGCGTGCGTGCCGTGCGTGCGTGCGTTGCGTGCGTGCGCGTGCGTGCGTGCGTGCGTGCGTGCGTGCGTGCGTGCGTGCGTGCGTGCGTGCGTGCGTGCGTGCGTGCGTGCGCGTGCGTGCGTGCGTGCGTGCGTGCGTGCGTGCGTGCGTGCGTGCGTGCGTGCGTGCGTGCGGCGTGCGTGCGTGCGTGCGTGCGTGCGTGCGTGCGTGCGTGCGTGCGTGCGTGCGTGCGTGCGTGAGCGTGCGTGCGTGCGTGCGTGCGTGCTGCGTGCGTGCGTGCGTGCGTGCGTGCGTGCCTGTGCGTGCGTGCGTGCGTGCGTGCGTGCGTGCGTGCGTGCGTGCGGCGTGCGTGCGTGCGTGCGTGCGTGCGTGCGTGCGTGCGTAGCGTGCGTGCGTGCGTGCGTGCGGGCGGGCGGCGCGGGCGGGGCGGCGGCGGCGGGGCGGAGCGGCGCGGGCGGGCGGGCGGGCGCGGGCGGCGGGCGGCGGGGCGGGGGGGGGCGGCGGGCGGGCGGGCGCGGGCGGGCGGGCGGGCGGGCGGCGGGCGGCGGGGGGCGGGCGGGCGGGGCGGGGCGGGGGGGCGCGCGCGCGCGCGCCGCGCGCCCGCGGCGGGCGGGCGCGGGCGCGGCGCGGGCGGGCGGCGGACGGCGGGCGGGCGGGCGGGCGGGCGGGCGGGCGGGCGGGCGTGCGTGCGTGCGTGCGTGCGTCCGTGGGTGGGTGGGTGGGTGGGGTGGGTGGGTGGGTGGGTGGGTGGGTGGGTGGGTGGGTGGGTGGGTGGGTGGGTGGGTGGGTGGGTGGGTGGGTGGGTGGGTGGGTGTGTGTGCACCGTGTATATTTCAGGAAATCGTGCACTCCTACAGCGCGCCTTTTGCTCTTACATGCACTGAGTCAGGCTTGAGAATATTGCCGAAGAAAAACAAATCTGCAGTCACAACAACAACAAATCTTCGGCATGTTCTCAAGGTGAATTTCACAGTGTCGTTTGCAGTGGACCATGTGTTGTGGGACACCACTCTGTGACGCTGTGCAGGGCTCACCTTGCCTGCCCGGTCACGAGCAAAAGGGTTGATCATGCCTTCGAAGCTCGTGGATTCTTGTAGAAGGCTGATCAACCCCCGAATTCAATGGCAAGTCCTTTCGCGGCTTCGGCCAAAGGGCGCGTAAAGCTTAGCAGATTATCATATGTCACCTTCTCTGCCTGGTCGCAAGCTGCGAAGCCAGCAATGCGAACCGTCAGAATCCTGCGCTCAAATCCTCTTCATGTCATCTTGCCACCTTGGCTGATGTACCTGCCAGAAACGTCTGGAACGTTTGACCTCCCCTGATTTTGTTCAAAAGTGCAGGCGCACAGTAGGATTGAGTCTCCTTGGCGCAACTGGATCTTGGTGAAGCGGTCGTGTTGAAGACCGACTCGCTTCAGTGGAAGGATAATCGGGCTGCTCCTGGGCAACACCTGTCAAGTCGTGTGGTCAGTGTGGTCGAGTCGCAAGTCCCGAGGCTCAGTCCGGCCTCAAATCTCGAGCCCAAAATACGGTCAGCCTGGGGCACTACCTCGCGAGATCTTGCGAGGCCACTCTGCAAAAATAACGTGACGTGGGCGTGGGCGCATTGGCACTGAGTGGACTGAGTGGCTCGCTCCCTGGGTCTCCGCCCGCAGCCTGGTGCGACTCACAGCCACATCGATTCCCGCGTACCTGCTCGAGATAAAATGCACCTTGTGTGCAACAGCTTGTAACAATTCTGGCGAGCCGATATGAACCAAGCACTAAAAGTCACCCCTCTCCTCTTTCTTCTTCTCTATTTCTTTCTTTCTTTCTTTCTTTCTTTGCTCCTTCTCTATTCTCTCTCTCTCTCTCTCTCTTTCCCTCTCTTTGGGCCCATGCTCGGTAGAGACATGCGTCAGCTGCGGGCTGAAGAAATCGGGAATCTGCAACCTGAAGTTCGGGCCCCTAGGCCCCTGACGAACATCGCAAAGGCGCTCTCCTCTCGACGCTCTGCGACTGGAAGGAGTCCAGGTCATACCTCAGCGCATAGAGCGGAATGCGGAATGCCATCCACCGCGCACGACGCACGACCGCGCACCAGTCGAAGAGCTCCTGCTCGATTGGGCACTCGCGCTCCTGCCGATAATCTGAGAGTTGGGAGATTGGAGAAAGGAGAAAAACGGACCTGGACTGGGAAGATCTCCATGGGACGCCAGCGGACCTGAGTTTTCGAAACGCTTGCTAGTTGCCATGGGGGGGCCTGCAACCGGCACACAGCCATAGCCCGTTGCCAAAGACCGCTCTCTCTCTCTCTCTCTCTCTCGCAGCTGTTGACATTCTGGACGCGTTTGAGCCCCAAGTCCCTTGTGGTGAGAAATGAGCAACGGGTGAGATCTCGTGAGCTTGGCCTGCCTGCACACTGAGCGCCGTGCCCTATCCACGTCAACCAAGCCCATAGCGTTGAAGAGGTTTACAGCAATCTGCGCAATCAAAATACTTCACGTTGCCGTTTACAGAGATAGTCAAAATGCTTCGACACCTCAATTCGGTCGTTGACGCACACTGGAGTAATATTCTGCGTGGCTGCTACCCGTGTTTCGTCACCGTGGAAGCGACAAATGTCCTGCAGGTGCCGACGGTGCCGCGCTGACTGAAAGTGACTGAAACAGATCCGACAGATCCGATAGTTCGGAAGTTCGGAGTCCTTGTGGATCCAAAAGGACCGGGATCTGCCTCTTGTGAAGGTGTCGAACTTGAAGGAACACTGGCACAAGCAGATCCCAACAGCAGATCAAAGCGATTCAGTGCAGTTGACAAGAGTGCCCCGATTGGCCTCAAACGGGTCGGTCTTGTCCTGGCGGCCATGGAATTTGCCCACCTAGCTTTTCCCTGCATCCAGAAGCAATTCTTCTGTGGCGCGCCGTGGCACAGTGGGCGCTTTTTGACCCGCAGGGTGTGCTTTTGTGTTTAGAGCTCCAGCAACGGCAAGAGGTTACTGCGACAAACGCCGCAAGCCAGGCCACGCTCTGCAAAGTGGCCGCACTTGCGCGCGCAGCGCAAGTTCTCTTGCTTCGGTACAAGAATGTCACCGAGCACCCGGTCGCTCACATATTGCAAGAGCCTCTCAGACAGCTTGGCTGCGGCACAGATCGCCTCGTTCACCTCGTCCATAAAGCCTTCCGACAGTAGCACATGGACAGAGCCCAGTCTTCCGTGATCCGCATCTTGTCAAGCGCTTGCTGCGCTTTGTCCAGCTGCGATTTGCCCGAGTCAAAGCCACCTTTGTGCTCCGGATTCTGGACACACGCATACCTGTGAGCACGCGCACCATCAAAATGCGCTGGCCAAGCGTTTGATCAATTTCTTCGGGCCCGCGAGGTGCAACTGAGTTTGTTTCTATCCCCGGCGGGGCCAGAGCGTGGACCCCTTTCGAAGCGAAACCTAACGTGTGCTTTGTCCGTCTGTGCGCGTGTCTCTGGGTGTCTCTGCGTGTCTCTGTTTTCTCTGACTGTCTCTGAGTGTATCTGTGTCCGTGCTTGCGTCTGTGTGTGTCCGTGCTTGCTAGTTTGCTTGCTTGTGTTGTTTGCTTGTGTGCTCCAGCGAAACGAGCTGAGTTGGATAGTTATCCAACTGCTTGCAATTGGGGGTCGGGGCATTTGAAGCAAGCGCTAAGATTTTGGAAAGTGAACCCAGATTTCGATTTCAGCTGCGTCTCGTCGGCCAAGGCCGACAGGTTGCCAAGCAGAAACCACGCGCACACAAACTGCGCATTCCATGCATTCCACACATGCCATCATGAAGAAAACATCGGCTCAATGTGAGCCAAAAGCTGCAAGGAGCCATGCCGTGCGATCAATGCAGAGCCCATGGGGAGATTAAGGCCGCACCAGACCTCCCGATTCTTCAAGTTCTCATCATCCGCAAGCTGCCCACTCCTCGCACTGGCAAGCTGGCGGCGAAAGGCATGAGCACTGGAACACTCGGCTCCAAGCTTGTATGCGTAGCCATAAGAGACCTGCAAGCCGAAGACACAAAACGGAACCACATGCAAACAAGCTCCGCCTTGGCACAGTGGTTCACGTGATGGCTGGTCACCCGTGCTATCAGGATCCGGTCGATTCGTATGCCAGCCTGCCGAGCAGTGGATTATTGCGCTTTTGCGGACACTATCAGGATGGTGATAAACTCGATAGGGAGCCAGAATCTCAAGATAGAGCGCCAAGGTCCTTCTAATTCTAGGAGTCATGCTCAAGTTGTCAAGGATGAAGGAGAGATGCTGCGGCCACAAAAAGCGCAAGGCATCCTGGAAACGGTTCGAGGCCGACCGCGGATGACGTGCATCGAGTCAGCTCAAGTCAGAAAAATACATCTAAAATTCAACCCGAAGATGTGACTTGGCAAGAAAACACTGCAATTCGCAATTGCATCTAAGTGGCTTCGGAGAGAAGAAACAAATTTAATCACTCAATTGTGGCTCGGCGCAGCCTTTGGGACAAAACGACGGCACCGGCGTGAGACGGCGAAGTGGCGATGCGCAACAGGGTGGTGAGAAACTGCAAAAAATACAGAAACAAACGTGGAATCGAAAATACAAGTGCGACAAATGCGTCTATTGTGGATATGCACACCTCAGGCAAATATATTCCAAGCAGACAGAAAAGCACATGATGTCTGCTTGCCATGACTTTGTGGAAACACCCCGGCCTCTGCCACGTGCACAGGTGACCAATCCGTTCGCGCATACTCCAGGTGCAAGGACGTGCCATAATACCTGAAAGCCCACAAAGGTATTATGATCCTACAAACGGGGATTTGCCATCAAGCTGCGACTTGAACTCCTTGTCGATCTTGGAGAAAACCTGCATGCCCAAACTACCCCGATGCGAAATGGTCCGGAGTCCGAACCTGGTCCAGCGTCTTATAGTAGACCACAAACCACAAGGGGCAAACCTGCGCCACTGTGCGCCGGGATATGCAGGGCATACGGATGCATACGCATGCATACGCATGCATACGCATGCAGCACATGCACATGCACCTCAAAGCAGCGGATCAGAGCACCGCCGAAGAGAAAGGAGATGACCAAGGGCAGCATGCTGGCCTCGCGCTGAGTCGCATCGGATTTGCCCGAGTTGGAAGTTGGAAGTGTGAAACCCGGAGATGGCAGACCCGAAACAGAAAACAAACAAGAGACGTCTCTCAGCCAAAACAAACTTAAGCAAAACAAACTGAAACGAAGACTGAAAAATAGGCTCAGGTGATATCCCCAACAGCATACGGTGCTCTTTTTAGTGCCCGCACCACCCGCAGCCCTTGTAGAACCTCGTGGAACCCTCGTGGAACCCCTCAGGGCCGCCCCGGTCCACGGAGCCTATCAAAACCCAGCTCAAAAAACTTCGCTTCGCGACGCCCGCACCTCCATAAAGACCTGCGAGTTTTCCCCGCCCCGGCAGATCTCCGGGTCTCGGATGGCGGCCTTGTGGAGCAGCTCGGCCATCCTCTCCGCACATATGCACATAACAGCACACGTGTGGCTGCGTCTCAAACGTCAACTCGGGAGTCAATGAACACTACACGCGCTACACGCGTAACGTGGAATGAACAGAGGTCAAGACCAAAGCGGCTCGCGACTCGCAAGTGGAAAAACTTCCTGCTTCTGCTGTTCTCGTGACTGTTGGTCAGCTCATCAACCTTGAAGCAAGCGGCTTGCCGTGTTGATCCGTCTCAATGCGCCAGGACACATAATACCTGTGCTGCATGGATTCATAGTCCTTGCGTCGCAGGCATAGCTCCTAGACGCGAGATCGCGATCTCGGAAGTGCAAAGCAATGGTGAGACTCAGCAGTGAGACTCATTCATAGTCCTTGGTGAGACTCTTCCTGTCAGTGACGCGTACCTGGCATGCGCCACGTGCAGTCTCCCTGGCAGGTGCTCGCCGGCGTGGCATCGATCGGTTGTGAGCTTGTTCCGCCCATCGCCTGCACTGCGCGCCAGAATGCGCTTGCAATACCGGAGTCCAGGCACCCCCGCAAATCGCCGCAAATCGCCAGCGCGAGGCAATGCTCAAGCTTAGCCCCTAAAGCTCATGTTTTCTTTGACTGAAGCTTCTGGAAAGGTGAGTGCATCTGATAAGAACATGCGCTAAACATGGCATTCGTTGCAAGATCAAACAATTTGACGGCCGACTCGAGCCCTACCAGGGCCTCCCGTTACATAAACAATTGCTCATCTGTAAGCAGACTGTGACAACACATGCCTGACATGCAAAGCTGTGCTTCACCTCACAGAAAGCTTAAGCCGAAAGAGCCGCAAGTCAAGGCACATTCAAGATAACCCATACAGCCCATGCAACTCAAGCAATTAACACAACACGCAAAACCATACACTGCACTTGTTTGTGCCCGTGTTCGCCACAGGCATGGGCTCTGTTGTGCCTCCGAATGCCTACAGCACCACAGACTACACTGCGTCACATGGAAAACACGTTTCCCAGTTGGAAAGGAATGGGGCTTGGGTGGGAAAAGACCGCGAGATAGGTGTGCTCGCGTCGCGCAGGGTTTTGGCCACGTCGGGGACTTTTTTTGGCATACCAGGGAGGGAGTTTACCAGCTTACTCTTTCTGAATAGATCTATTGCGGTTCTTGTCAACTATGTGTTTCAACTCGGAGGTCCGAGCAAGACTTTTCGTCAGGCCGGGGAAAGAGCACGCGCTATTCTGCTATTGTCAATGGACGCGATTGTGTTTAAGTATGGTACCCCCTCGGCTTGTGAGAACTAATCTGCGATTTCAAGCGGGTTTAAGGTGGTTTTTAGGCTATATGGCGGGGTCAACATTGGTCAAGGCTTGGTTTCGGGTGGGTTTAGGGGATTCGTTCAAGGGAGCCCTCGACCAAATCCAAATGGCACCAAACGATTCCCCCGCAGGGAACGCCCGCTCGACGTCCGCCGCAAGTAAACAGCGAAACAGGTGCCACACGCAGCCGAAGTCTTTTCCGGGCTCAAGATAGGCAACTCCTGCTCAGTGGCCCCTTCCACGCGGCCAAGCGCTAAGGAGCGTTGGTGAAGCCTTGCAATGCTGCAACCTAAAGCGTGCAAAAAACACACCTAAGAGTTCACCCAAAGCCCAACCGCGAACCCGAAAAAAGGAGCAAAGGGCGCCCGAAACTGACGCTGAACCAATCCCATCAACGTATCCCCATCGCATCAATTCGAAGCCGACGGCACGAGCTTCGACCGCGGGGATCTCGGCGCCAGCCCAGAGCTAAGAATGGCACATGGCACGCCACCGAAAAGACCATGCGTTTTGGACAACGAGCGCCGCTTGAGAATGAGCACAATGCGATGGCCCTTCGCGCGGTTTCTCTGATCTTGGCCTTGAGGGTTAGTTGAGGGACTTGCTTGCTTCTCTCTTGCCCATCAGCGAGGCTGCTCGCCTACCCAGCTTTTGGCGCTGCTGTTGAGGGACCCTGGACATAGCCAAGGCTGGAACCTCTCTCAAACGAAAGTGGTGAACCTTTACAAAACCACCTGCTCTGCTATCTTGACAACACATTTCACCTGTTGAATCTGTACATGCGTGCTATGTGCGCTAATCAGAAAAGCTTGCGTCTGGCCCGAGGCTGCGCCGCTGTAACGAGGAGAAGCTTCGCGCACCTGCATCAATGCCAAGATGCCATGTGCGGGACGATGTGCGTTTTACGGACAACCTTTGGCTGAACCTCATGAAAGCTTTCGGCGTCGCAATCCGAGCAAGAGTCCGTCGAGTCTTCGCGTTTTTGCCGATCGACTGGCGTGTCTCGACTGGCGTGTCACGTGCTTGCGTGCTGGGGCTCGGTCGCCTTTCAATCGGCTTCGCGCGTGCTTCGCGCGTCACACGTGTCAGGCGCACATGAATTTGCATTCGAATTCGCTCGACACTTTTTGTTCACTTGCGAGATTGAAAAAACATTGTTTGCGCACCCTTTTTCTTAAAAAACATCTCGCACTTCTCGAACTTTGAGAAAGCCGCGCAAGCTCTGGAAGTCCCAGCTGCCTTTGGCAGCGAACTCCAAATTTGCCGTCGAGTTCGAATTGGAAAACCTTCTGCGTTTAAGCGATGCGACATCTCCCGCGCGCCGCGTGAAGGCCTTCCCTCAGTCCCTTCGGGCCCTTCAGGCCCTCTGGGCGAAAGCTTTGGGTGCGGCGCAAATTGGCAACGAGAGCTGACAAAAGATAACGGCACATGTGTGATATCATGCACCCAAGCCTGAGTGAGAGCCGACGCGCTGCACAAAGACGCGAAAGATCCAAATGAGCCCTTCACGTGCCACCGGAACCTCACCGACCTCAGTCTTTAGGATATGAATGCTTTCTGGGTCCTCTCGGGTTTCCATCCTGCTGTCTCAGTGCCCTGCTGATGTAGCCGGGCTGCACTGGAGGGCCTTCCAATCGGACGTTTCCGCGAATGTCTCTGCGACTTAGGATTTGCTTAGAGAAAGGACACTTCTTTGCTTCGCCTCGACCACTGCAGCCGTAGAGAAAGCGGTCTCGCATGGTCCTCGCGCGTTGGGCAAGCAGTGGCTGCCTTCCACATTTCACGCTGCCTGATTCCGGGAAGTCTGTCGCACAGGAAGGCAATAATCTGCGCAGCAGCTTTGCGAGTGTGCAGGGTCACAGTCAGTTTTCGCACTTGCCACTCTATTTCTGCTTCATCGAATTGTGTTCTTCAATTCTCCTTTTTGGTGTCTCGCCTTTTCGTGAGGCTCGGGGTACTCGTCGCAGTACGGCGCCTGCGCGTGTTCCCTTCTTTTCTTCTGTCTTCTGTTTCTTTTCTGCTCTTTGCTCGCCTCGGAGTAGGCCTGGATGGCGATGCGTCCCATGGCATCCACGAAGGCCTGGCCAAAAAAAGCAAACCGAAAGATGAGACGACACAAGAAAACGGGAGGGAACAAACAAAGAAACGAGGAAAGAGAGCACGGCAAACACGAGAAAGAAGAAAAGGACAAATAGGACAAGCTTGAGAAAAAGGAAAGAAGACGGAAGGAAGAAAGAGGAAAAGAGGAGGAGGGAGGAAAAGAGAGAAGTTCGATAAGTACTCCAAGCTTTGGACAGAGAAAATGGCATATATTGCCTTTTCATTTCCACGGATCCGTCTCCCTCTTCCGGAAAAAGCGCCAGGCTCTGCAATGCGCTCCCTTAGGAGCACGCGCCGGGCGCTCAAAGGCAACTTCACAAGTCGGATGCCGGCCACCAATGAACATGAATTTAGTCGAGGAATGGCTGGGTAGATGAACATTTATCTGTTCCTTCGAATGCATTTGAGACAGCCAGAGGTGAAACGGCGACCGGACCCACACCGTCAAACAGCTCCTTTGTAGGCTGCCTGCAGGTGATGCATACCCAGGGCATGTTGGACATCCAGACGCCGGATTGAAGCTGCGCCAGTGGCAAATGATTTAAACGAAGAGACGCGAGGCATAGCACGGCTTGGCACGGCTCAGCACGCGTCACGTTTCGATCGGGTCCCTTCAGTCGTAGCAGAGGATTTCCACGGTGAACTTGTCGGCGGACTCCATGTGTTTCAGGAGCTCGGCGCCGCCGCCCTTCTTGCCATCAACACTCCTTGCTCGCAACGGCTTCGCAAGGCCTTGTTCCATCTTTTTCTCCCGTCTCCCTTTTTCTTCTGTCTCCCGTCTTCCTGGAGTCTTCCTCTTCCCTCCCTCTCCATGCCACCCATGGTGCAGCCTGGCCGCACGATTCGGCTGGGTATCTTGATGATGTCATCTGGGCCAGCAGCGGCATTGTGCGCACTCACAGCACCATCTGCGATCCTCGTGACCTCCGATGAATGCGAAGTGGTGGAGTGGTGCGGAGTCGTCTCCCAGTCTCTTTGCACTGTTCACACTTGCAACTCAAAAGGTGCGAGGGTGCTGCCATGGGGCCAGAAGAAAGCTTTGGCCATCAATCACGCCCAGCCCTAGTTCCTTCCCGTTCTTCGTGACACTCACCTGGAAATGAAAGCTGGTAACCAAGTCTCATGGCTTCAGTTGGCTTCACGGCAAGAGCTTCATTGCGCGGCACAAGCGCTCTGCCTTCTGGATGGTTGGCCTCTGCACAATGATGGACACCGGACCTTGCGTGAACTCACTCATACGCGATGGGCAAGTCCCTGTCAGCAATTTTGGCAATAGCCATCACATGCCAAGCGCAGTCAATTCCGGGCATCGGCTATTCGCGGTCCAGTTGCCGGAAGCATCTCGTAGCTTCTCGAGCATGTCCTTGCCTTCAAAGGAAGAGTGCAGGATGGTCCAACTTGCGTTGCCCTCTGCCTTTGGAAGGTTTCTCGTCGTTGAAGCACATGAGTCTGTCATACTGTCGGATTCTGTTTTCCTCAGATTGGTGTCGCAGACAGCGCAAGGACTCTCTTTGCAACAGCGAGATGCATGGGAACATGGGCAAGACTCGGGCGAGCTCTTGCGGTTCCACTCCCCGACTAGACTTGCTTCCTGCACGGCGTTCACCATGCACACCTGCGGCGAGTGTCGGAGCACCTTTGCCCGCAGCACCGTGCAGGGCCTTGCCCGCTGCTGAAATGTCTACACCTCTCAAAGAGCTGGCAACAAGCGAGGTACGGCACGGGGGGCCCGGGCCAAAGCTGGAACCCGGAGTTCGCATCAGGTCCATGGTGAAGGTGTGGCAAGGCTCCTAGGTCTCTCTGACTTTTCGCCCAACTGGCCAACCCCATCTCCCTATCTCCCGCGTTCCCGCGCTCCCTCTCCCTGTCTCTCCCTGTCTCTCTCTGTCTCTCTCTCTCTCTGTCTCTCTTGCTGCTGTCTTCCTTGGCGCCAGCTGTTGTCAGTGTCAGCTCTTGGGCTGTGCGTGGCAACACCTGCCGGCCAAACAATCAGAACAAGAGAACTCCGAGAATATAGATCACCAGTTGAAGAAACAACACCCTTCACAACAAATCGGGGCCATTTTCAAAGAAGCTGCGACAACCAGGCTTAAAAGCGAACGTCCCAAACTTGTGAGAAGGCTGGGCGATTGAAAGTGCGTGCCAAACAAGAATGCCCTCTCGATAACATCGTGTTGCACCGCGGTAGGTTGATGTTTCTGGCCAGGCCCTCAATCCTGCTGTTTCCAAGCACACCTCATCGCTCGCCACCAGCTTCGTCGCTGGCACCTCCTTCTCCTCCTTGCTCTTTGGAAGTCGAGGCGAGCACTGGCAAGCTCAAAAGACAACAATTCCAGCTTCCAAGGTGCAGCAGACGACTCCACACAGCATATGAACATTCTTGTCCTAGCGTGCGCAAGGTCGAGCTCTTTGCCGCAAGCCAGCTGAGACCGAGGCAGTGCCGTAACGCTCTCGAGTGAAAACGGCTGCGAGTCCAAGAGGCGCAGGGCTGGTTCCGACAAGATCCGGCATGCGAAGGCAATTCCGAAGCGAAAGCAACTCCGAAAACATCTAAAAGAAACATAACGTATAAAAAGGCATCTCAAAAAAAAACGGAAAGCGAAGGCCTCCTGCGAAAGGAAACCAAAGTTGCTGCCGCCATGAGCGCTGGCAGAACCTGCACACCTAAGCATCACTCACGTCCATGCATGAAGCAAGCCGAAGTTCAGCCAGGCCACTGCGCTCGCTTGAAGATTCGCACCACCGCTTGGCGGCTGACGAAGTCCGGCATGATCTGCAAGGATGCCAGATGTCCACGAAACGTATACGACACTACGAAACACGCAAAGGGTCCGTGTGCCTTGAGCTCCTTGCAAAGCGCGAAGAGCTGCCTCGCGAGTCGCGAATGAGAACGTGCCGACATACCCTCAACAACACGTGAGAGGCATGTGGGTGAAAGGTGTGCGCACGGAGCGAGAGGAGAGGACCTGAAAGGCTGTGAGTGCACTCAGCCCAGATTAGCCAGGTTGCTCCAAGGACATGTAGCTCCTGCGGTTCCTTGGGCAAAGCTGAATTCTCTTCAAAGAGTTTGCTTGCAGTCGAGCCGCTTGATTGTCGGACTGCCACAGGCGTAGGTATAAGGATCCTTCAGCAATCCAATGGCCAAATATCGCTTGCCGCTGAAAGGCCCTGGCGTTTGCCACTGGGCTCCACTTGCCGCGGCTACTCATGGTGGATCGCTTGCTGTCCTGAAGTGGTGACATTTTGCATTTTCCCCTTCACTCTTCTATAATGCTCTTCTCTTTTCCCTTCTTCCCGTCTTCCCCTCTTCTCTGCTCCTCTTCTTCTTCTCCTCTTCTCCTCCTATCCTCTTCTCCTCTTCTTTTTGTTCCCCTCTTCTCCACCTTCTTCTCCTTCTCTTTTTCTCTCTTTCTCGTCTTTTGTTCTTGTCGTCTTTTCATTTTCTCGTTTTCGTCTGCTCTTCTTCTTCTCTTCGTCTCTTCCTCTTCTTCTTGTTCCTTTCCTTCTTCTCGGCTTTTCTTATCGTCTTCTTTGTCCCCTCCCACTGTTTCTTGTTTTTGATCTTCTTCGTCTTCTTCTTCTGCTTCTTCGTCTTCTTCTCCGTCTTCTTCTTCTTCTTCTTCTTTACTCCGCCCCTTTGCTCTTGTTGTCTTCTGGGCTCTTCTTCGTCCTTTCTTCTTTTTCCCTTCTTCGCATTTTTCTCTAGTTCTCTTCTGCGCTCGTTTTCGCTCTTTGCTTCTGACGCCCCGGCCGGACTGACGGGGCTGCACCAGCCCTTGTTCTCCGCCCAAGCCAGCAACGACTGGCCTGACTGAGCTGGGCCAGCCCGGGGACCTCAGCAGCAAACCAAAGCTTTGAGCAAAAACTGAGAGACCACAATTCCGAGGCCGCAGCTGGCTACGCCTGGGCAATACTACGAAGGCTTTGCAAAAGGCTACTTTACCGCCGACACCCTTACTACTTCTTTCCCCCGGTCGCCGCTTCCTACTGGCGGAAGCTGGGTTGTGTCCTGCAGCACCCTCCTTAGGTCCCTGTAATTGCAAGCAACCTTGGAACGCAAATAACTGCTTCGCGCTACAGCGTTCGCTGCCTCTAACTGCCCCTTACTACGGTGTTGCACGTGTCTGGCTCTGACTTACAGACAGCTGTTTGCTACAACGCTGTCGCAGTTCTCTGCCTCTGACCTTAGCTCTGACTAACAAGCTGCTTTTTACTACAGCGCTCTCTACCTCTGACTGCCTGTTACTACGGCGTTACACGTGTCTGGCTCTGACTGACAGACTGCTTTTTGCAACACCGCTCTCTGCCTCTGACTGCCTGTTACTACGGCGTTACGTGTCTGGCTCTGACTTACAGACTGTTTTTTGCTGCACCGTTCTCGCCGTTCTCTGCCTCTGACTGATTGTGACTACGTTGCTACACGTTCTGGCTCTGACTTGCAGACTGCTCTATACTACACCGTTCTCTGCCTTGGACTTCTTCTTACTACGGCGTTACACGTATCTGGCTCTGACTCACAGACTGCTTTTCACTACACCGCTTTCTGCCTCTCACTCCTTCTTACTACGCTGTTGCAAGTTCCTGGCGCTGACTTGCAGACTGCTTTTCACTACGCCGCTTTCTGCAGCTGACTGCTTCTTACTACAGTGTTATACATATCTGGCTCTGACTTACAGGGTGTTTCACGTGTCTGGCTTTATCTAAAGTCTAGGCTTCCATTTGGCTCCTGTCCAGAGCAGCTGAAATCTAAGACTTAGGCTTGGCCGGTCGCTGATAAATTGATTGTGTGGGATCATACCAAACTTGATATCGCAGCTGCAAATCTGAAGATCTTTGGTTGATTGGTTCTGAAAAGCTCCTTTCCAGGGTGTAAGTCGGACTGCTTTTTTACTGCACCGCTCTCTGCTGTCGACTGCTTGTCACTAGTTGTAAGTATCTCGCTCTGCCTCGCAGACTGCGTGTTACTGCACCGCCCTCTGCCCCTGACTGTTTGTTACTACGGTGTTACAAGCATCTGGCTGCGACTTACAGACTGCTTGTTACTACACCTTTCTCTGCCCCTGGCTGCTTGTTGCTTCGGTGTTACAAGTATCAAGTCAGAGACTGCTTGTTACTGCACCGTCTCTGCTCCCCTGATTGCTTGTTACTACACTGTTACAAGTGTCTGGCTCCGACTTTCAGACTGCTTGTTACTACAATGTTTTCTGCCCTCTTGTTGCTACAGTGTTACGAGCATCTGGCTCTGACTTACAGACTGCTTGTTGCTGCGCCGGCTTTCTGCCCCTGACTGCTTGTTACTCTGACTTCCAGGCTGCTTCTTACTGGAACGTTTTCTGTCCCTGGCTGCTTGTCACTACGGCGTTACAAGTACCTGGAGCTGACTTACAGACTGCTTGTTACTGCGCGGCTTTCTGCCCCTGACTGCTTGTGTCTACAGTGTTACAAGTACCTAGCTCTGACTTACAGACTGCCTGTTGCTGCACTGCTTTCTTCCCCTGACTGCTTGTCACTACTGTGAGACTTACAGACTGCTGGTTACTGCCCCTGACCCCTTATACATATCTGGCTCTGACTTACAGGCTGCTACTACGTGTTTCACGTATCTGGCTTTGGCTTACAGTACACCGCTTTCAGTCTTTGACTGCCTCTTACTACGGTATTACAAGTATCTGGCTCTGACTTGCAGAGAGCTTTTGACTGCACCGTTAACTGCCTCTGACTTCCCTTCTGGGCCACCATCCTTTCCTTCTGGCTGCTCCAAGGGACCACTCTAACAAACTTGCCCTCCTCGCTTTCCACCACATGTCCTCCCGACTTCAGCAACATTGACGCATCAAGGCCTCGGACCCATCCTCTCCTCCTACAAGCTTGGAAATCAGGACTTTGTCTTGACCATCACCTCCTGGTTGTAGGAGAGCAGCTTGGGGTCACATACCCAAACGCCTCCAGCTGAAAGCCGACCTTGCCGGATCTCCTCCGTGGCACACCTCTTCTTGAAGGCCTCCCACTCCGGCCACGCAAAGAAGGACGGATAGTCATGATCCTTATACTCCTGCGTGCGGAGGCCAATTCCTTCTGAGCCCCCAACTGCCTCTTCCACCACGACTGATCCGGGCCCAAGAACAGGTGGACAATCACTGAGTCGCACGTCCGGAACCGCTCCTCTCCTATTCGAAGGAAGAGAGGACCCATCCCATTTTTTCGTGGGAATGACTCTCACCAACAAAAAATCATCCGGCACCTCCGGCCACATTTCTTGCAAGTCTCTCAACCATACACTCTGGGATCAAGGTCACCCGGATCTCCAGCTCGAAGAGTGCGGCATCTCCTCTCCATCTCCGTCTCCTCCTTTTCTAGGCCTTCAATCAACCGCCAGTCCGTTTCCATTGCTACCGTCGGACACCCCGATTGTAGCTCCACCTCCACCTTTCTTCCATTCCCATCGCACATCTCAAACATATCGTTCTCCCAGGTCACCTTGTAGCCCATCCTGACCACCTTGCCCAAGGGAATGACCTGCGTTGGGAAGTTGGTGAGCAGCGTGCCCGTTGCTGGGTCCTGCCGTAGGACTGCTTCGCAGCCAACTCACAGCCTCGTCGTACTCCTGATCGTGAAAGCCGGACGAAGGATATGCGTGGCCCCACCATACAGCAAAGCCCGCCCCCCTCCAGCTTCCTTGAGTGAACTCACCTTTACCGCCTTTGCGCTCGGCTTCAATGACCGCAAGAGATGAGCTCACCACTCGAGCCCTCCTTGCCCGATCCCGTAGATGCCATAGCCGAACCCGGCAACGTAGTGCTTCCTCCAGCTCCACGCTCACCTCCGGGCCTCAGACTCAGGCTTCACCTCTTTTCGCGCACGGGGATTCTGCTGCTCTTTCACGGGCAGTCCGGCTTCATGTGCTGGGTACTCCCGCAATTCCAGCACCCATCTTTCCTTCCTCTCCCCACTCATGGGAAAAACCACACGCCTTCCCCTTTTTACAGCCCTGCTCCAAGAGAAAGTACCGGCACGCCGTCGTTTCCACCAGACATGCGCCCTCCAACTTCTCCTTGGGCTTGTCCATGGCCGGCTTCATCTCCTTCTCTGGAGATTTGACCTTGCCGTCCTTGGCGTCCACCGCCTTCAGCTTCATATTCTCCTTGAGGGGTAGCGTTGCACCTCCATGATACACCGCTTCTCCTTCAGCTTGAAGAGCTTCTGCGAATTGTTGCACCGCGGCCGGTGTAGGAGCAATATCCACCCGCAGAGCCGCCCGTGCTATCTTCAACCGGAACGACACCTGCGGCGAGTTCTTCGCCAGAACCCCGGAATACTTGTCCAACGACCGGGTCCGGTGGCTGAATCCTGAGTTCCGCAATCCGGACCAGCCATCTTCTCCAGTTCCTCAACGACATCATCCACTCCATCATGCTCTGAGGAACCTTCTGGTTCACCTGCTTCAGCAGCGCGGTGCGTTCCCCAAGTGCGTTCCCCAAGTCTGCCAGGCTGATATACCCGAAGGATCTTGCACACAATGTGCACACAATCCATCTCCCGTTGGGACTCCGTCTTCAGTGATTCCGGCAACGCCCCGCCTGGCAACTTTGCAACCAGAGCGACGATGACGAGCTGAGGTCACTCATGAACTGTGACCATGGTGAGCCAATCTCACGCCACCAATGGACCCACCTCCAACTCCGACAACTCCGGCAGCATCGGCAGCTCCACCAATCGCACACTTTCTTGTTGGGCTAGCACTCCACCTAGCCATCCAGGAACTTCTCCACCAAACCCCGGGGAGGACCTCCGGTGGGCCAGGTGGAGGAGGAGAAGGGAATCCCTTCAAAAGCGCCCAGGAAAACCACCTCCAGGAGGGTCGTGTATGGGTTAAGGATACGTTTGGTTTAGGTGCTGTTGGTGTTGCCAATTATGTTTTAAACTGTGATGGACAAGCGAGATTTACCGGTGCTGTTCAGTTTGTAGGCACTGACAATGCAATAAGTCTTAATAATGGTTCATTTTTGAATTTTAATAATAATGGTTCAATACGAAGATATACACCAGATGCTACAGAAGGTGTGTATATGGCACATAATAACTTTGTTGCTGTTAGTGTTGGTGATGTTAGTACTTTTTCTAATCCATATTTTATGTGTGATGGTGCTGTATCAAAACCATATTCAATAAACCAGTTGATGTGTTAGGTGATGTATATACAAATGGCGATTTGACAATGGCTTCTGGTAAGAAAGTTGCAGTCAACCAAGTTCAGTCAGTATCAGGAAATACTTTATTATTGCAAAATTCACCGAGTGGCAATGTTCAATTTGGCGACTCATCAAAACTAATAATTAATAATGCTGAAATGTATCTTGATACAAATGATTTAATAATCAGGAATAGCAACACTTCAAATTCTATTAACTTGGTTGTTGGATTATCTACAACATATGCTGATAATCAAATTATTTTGAATAGTGGAAGTAATAGCGAATTACGCGGCAATTGGACTATTGACGGCGATATGACTTTTGAAATCGCACATAAAATCAATTTGAGACATTTAAATAGCGATGCTGTTTTGAGAACAGAAGCTACATCTATTGATAGTTATATTGATGGCACTAAATATTTACAATTAGATGATACTCAATTTTCATCATTAAACGGATTCAATCTAAGTAGTGATAAAAGACTGAAAGATAATACAGAAAATGTAGAAGATGACACTATAAATATGGTAAAAACACATTAAGATTAAAACATTTGTTAAAAACCAAAAAACCAGAAACACTGAATTAGGATGGATTGCCCAAGACGTCCAACGATACACAAATCCTAAATATAATATTGTAAATGATACATGAGAATACTTAACAATGTGTTGTGATCGTATGACTTGTATTAGTTGGGATGCTTTATCAAAACTTATTACTCGTGTAGAATATCTAAAAGAAGAATTATTTAACAACAATATTAAAAGACAAAATATCTTGTTTAAAAATACTGTAAAATGTATTAAGAAATCTATAATATAATATAATATATAATATAATGAGTATTAAACCCGAAGATATGACTTTGGAACAAATTAAGGAGCAACTCGCGTTATACAATAGATTATATTATCAAAAAAGAAGACACGAAAAAGAGAAATGGTAATATCACTACCAATCTAACAGCACAACGCAAGGATAATGAATACACGCATACATTAGAAAATATCATCCCATTTTGTAAGCGGTGCAATTGTAGTTGTAGATGATGAATGGATAGAGTTTACTTTATATTCTATCTTTCTAACCTTGCCCATAATATTTCTACAAAAAAAGAGGTTTTTTTACAAATGAACATAGCCTTGCCCGTCTTTCCATAGGTGATATTTCCCCCAAAACATATTGCACAGTTTGTCACCTTCGCCATTCTATTATTTTGATGTTCTAATCCCTTTTGAAAAGAATTGTTTTTTATGAATATTTGGATTCATCAATTTCATTATTTACCCAAAAAGAATAAGATTAGATGTGAGAGGGCGGAATGATTGAGGTGGTAAGTTGCGCAGGGAAAAAAATGATGGGAGTTTGCGGTTGGATATACGGTTGGAAGACGGGCAAGGTCTCCTGTAACTGATACAAGTACCTGGCTCTGACTCACAGACTTCTTCTTACTGCACCGTTTCTGCCCCTGACTGCTTCCTACTACGGTGATACAAGTACCTGGCTCTCACAGACTTCTTCTTACTACACCGTTTCTGCCCCTGACTGCTTCTTACTACGGTGATACAAGTACCTGG
>CAUJNA010003529.1:0-27330 GCA_963377175.1 Effrenium voratum | reverse complement strand
CTTCTTACTACGGTGATACAAGTACCTGGCTCTGACTCACAGACTTCTTCACAGACTTCTTCTTACTACACCGTTTCTGCCCCTGACTGCTTCTTACGACGGTGATACAAGTACCTGGCTCTGACTCACAGACTTCTTCACAGACTTCTTCTTACTGCACCGTTTCTGCCCCTGACTGCTTCTTACGACGGTGATACAAGTACCTGGCTCTGACTCACAGACTTCTTCACAGACTTCTTCTTACTGCACCGTTTCTGCCCCTGACTGCTTCTTACGACGGTGATACAAGTACCTGGCTCTGACTCACAGACTTCTTCACAGACTTCTTCTTACTGCACCGTTTCTGCCCCTGACTGCTTCTTACGACGGTGATACAAGTACCTGGCTCTGACTCACAGACTTCTTCACAGACTTCTTCTTACTGCACCGTTTCTGCCCCTGACTGCTTCTTACGACGGTGATACAAGTACCTGGCTCTGACTCACAGACTTCTTCACAGACTTCTTCTTACTGCACCGTTTCTGCCCCTGACTGCTTCTTACGACGGTGATACAAGTACCTGGCTCTGACTCACAGACTTCTTCACAGACTTCTTCTTACTGCACCGTTTCTGCCCCTGACTGCTTCTTACGACGGTGATACAAGTACCTGGCTCTGACTCACAGACTTCTTCACAGACTTCTTCTTACTACACCGTTTCTGCCCCTGACTGCTTCTTACTACACCGACTGCCCTTTCTCAGGCCTCCCCGGCTGTCCACGGCCGCGGAGGGCAGCGCTGGCGCTCGGCGCTTGGGGGATGCCACCTGGCTCGGCAGCGCCGGCTCCTGGGAAACGGAAGCGAAAGCAAAAGCAAAAGCAAAAGCAAAAAAGCCAACAGATTCGCTCGGCACAAACGCCCCGGAAGAGTCGTGAAGAGTTCCGCGCTCCTCACTCTTGGCTCCCTGCAAAAAAGCGCGAGGCACGAGCGCAGAGCGTTCGCGTGAGCGCATGCGAACGCACCTCGTGGGCCTCGGTGTCGCACTCCTGAAAGGCGCCGCGCTCAAGGCTTGAAAGGCCACTCGAAAATCGGAGAAATCGGAATCGGAGAAATCGGAGAAATCGGAGCAATCGGAGAAATCGGAGAAACAGGAAGTTAGGAGAGGCGGCAATGCAAAAGAGGCCAAGGATGAATGAAACAGGGAGCAAAAACTGATAGTTGCGTCTCTCCTGGACGGCCGGCAGGGCTGCCGCCGAGCTGCCTGTAGGGCTCAGCGCTTCCTCCTGGGAGAAAGTCAAGACACTATCGGCAGAAGGAGCAAACAGAACGGTACAATGCATTGCACGATTTCCGCCGCACAGCACCAAGAATCCGATTTGGGCTCTAATTGCGCATGTGTCGAGAAGAAACACTCAACCAATGGCACTTGCCTCAGGAGCACTCGGATCCTCAGTGACACAGAGAAATCGGGGCTCCGAAAGACGAGCTTTCAAGCTGCATCGTCTCTCAGCCACAAGCGATGTCATCTCGCGTGCCTGTTCAAACGCCGCTTCAAGGCCAAACCCCACACCGACGCATCGCACCTAGAATACATGAGGAGGCCCTGGAAGCGAAGATCGTGTCCTAACCCGCTAAGCCGCTAAGCTTGATCCAAGCTTGTTCCCGCATCGAGCTTCCCTCTTCCAAACTCCTGCGTGTGCTTCCAAATGGATCTCTCCTTGAGCCGAGTGGTGCCCGTGCCAGCCCTGGCAAGGATAGAAATGGACGCAAAGGACAAACGTCCGGCGCTTGATTGCCTGGCATCCGTTGGTCCCGGCAGCGAGCGCCGTGCAAAGGAGCGGAAAAGGTCATGCCTGTGGTCATGGCCCCTTCCATTGGTTCTGTCACACGCCACGGCCCCGGCAACTTTGGCTTGAAATGATCCAGGACAAGCAAAACCTTGACACACTCAACATGCTTCAGAGCTGTCGTGCTCAAGTTGAGTGCGTCCAAGGAACATTCGGATCCAGGGAAAAATCCCCTGGCTCGTCGCTTGCTGCTTGGGCCTCCTTGCATCAGAAACGTGCAGCGCTCGCAGGTCGAGCGCTTCCCGCCTCTGCCTCGGCAGCAATGCGGTTCAGCAGCTCCCCCATAGCTGCCTCAAAGAAGAAAAAAGAAAAAATCGTACCGTAGAAGCCCGAACTCGAACTGGGCACCTCCCAATCAAGGTCCGGATAGATGCTGACTGCCACCAGGCAAAGTGCCTTGCAAAGTGCAGTGCCTTCTGTCCGCATCCGCCGACTCCCTCGGGATTGCCTTGCAGAAAAAGTCGTAGGTCAAGCGCTTGCCGCCGTAGTCCGTGTCATGAAGCACCTAGCTTCATGAGGGCAAAATCTCGTCGTATGCATCACTTCAATCAACTTCAACCAACTTCAACCAACTTCAATCTCTCCATTCTCTCCCTTCCTTCGCCTTCCTTCGCTCCGAGCGGGGCACACGCTGGAAGATGATGTCTGCGTCAGCCAGAGCAAGGCAAGGTCCTGCTCTCGAGCGTGTGGGTTTCAATCCCGGCCCAACCACTCACCTCGCGGTACATATGTGTTCTGAAGGAAACATTGAAGACGGAGAATAAAAGCATGGCGAAAGAGCGCAACGCACAAGGCTCAGAACAAAAACATGTTATACATAACAGAGAAAGGTGGAACACAAAAAACTAAGAATTCACGCATGGCTTCAAGGAGTGCTGTTAACGTAGAAAGCAGCGAACAAAACATGGCTTAAGAGCGCAAAAGACGGAGAACAATAAAGGGATTAAGAGGGAAGCAAAAGAAAATGGAGGGAAGTGTAAAAGGCGGAGAGCAAAGAATTGGTTGGGCGCGAAAGCTGGAGAATGAAACAAAGTTTAAGAGGGACGCATAAAGGCGCAGAACGCGCATATGCTGCAAAAGGAAGCATAAACATACATACATTTATATTTATGTATCGAACAAGCGGAGAAACGCATGGCTTCGGAAAGCGCAAACACAGATAAAAGCCCGGGGCTTCACGGCCTGTCAAGAGGGCATCCAAAAACTCCAGGCTGCATTCAGACCAGGCGCCTGGAAAGCCTCACCTAAGCCCTGGAGCACACAAGCGACAAGACCCAAGCCTGGGCACCTGGGCACCGTCGCAGGTGCCTGTCATTGCTGGTGCTCCCTTTCTGAAGCAAGCGTACAGCGAAGCCCAAAAAGTGCACCGACATTTTTGGGGGGGATACGCTGCAGCGATCGCCTTGATCTGGTTGATCAACTTCTCAGCCAGCCTTGCGTTGACCTTGTTGCCCGCGTCCCCGGAAAATAGCATGCGCCCAACATGTCCGCCCATCCGGTTTCGTCCAACAACCATGAGAGAACGCGTATCTGCTCTCGGACGCCGTCATGGGAGAGAGGGCACGCATGATTGCGCTCCTCCACAACAACCTCTGCTCTCGTTGCTCCTTGCCGCACACCGAACAACATCATTCGCCCGTATCGCAAGCATCAAGAGACTTCGTCCGCAGCTATAGAATTGGACTCTTCGCCAAGCATCCTCGAATTGTCGCCGAAGTCCCTCTACCATCTCGTTACTGGTGACCCTCTCAAAATTCCGCCTGTGACGGCACGTGTCACGACACTTTGCAATCTCGCTACCTGGATCATGGGAGTGACCAGAAGCATTGCTGCGCGCATGCCGTCGAGCGCATGCGCTTATAACGCCAAGTCGGGCAGATCTGTTTCCCAGCATCGGCGAGAAGCGCGTGGCGCTGTGAGCGGCTGTCAGCCGCACAAACACAATAATATGGAGAGAAGCATAAAAAACAGACAAAAACACGGCTTTTAGAGGGAAGCCAAAAGGAAGAACAAATGACATTGTTTGAGACTAAAGCGTACAACAGGAGAACAAATACATGGATCACAAGGAATGCAAAAGCGACGGAGAAAAGTAATATGGCTCGAGAATGAAACAAAGCATGGTTTGAGAGAAAATAAGACGCGGATTCAACACATTGCTTCAGAGTGAAGCAGAAAAAAAGAGAGCATAAACATGGTTTAAGAGGAAGGCACAAAGGACGAAGCACTACCTCTTGGCTTGAGAGGGAGGTCAAAAAGGCGCACAACAAACTCATCTATTGAGAGGGAACCATGAAAGATGGAGAACAAAATACACCGATTGAAAGGGAAGCACAAATGGTGAAGAACAAAAACATGTTTTTTTTGTTTTCTTTTTTTGATTTTCTTTTGGAAAGCATAAAGGACGGAAAGCCCAGCATAGTTTGAGACAAACAACAAACAAGTCGCGAACTAAGAGAGAAGCGTAAAAACGAAGAGACAAAAACATGGTTTTAGAGGGAAGCACAAAAGAAGAAGAAGAAGAAGGCCATCACTTCAGAAGAAAGCATACAAGACGGAGAACAAAACATGACCTGAGAACAATAACATGGGCGAAGAGCGAAGTCCAAAAGACAGAGACCCAAACAAAGTTTGAGAGGGAAGCACCAAAGAGAGAGAGAGAGAGAGAGAGAACAAACACATGGCTTGAAAGGGAAGCAGTGAACACGCGCAAACGCGAAAAACTAAAAGAAATGTGTTACACGACAAAATGTGGGCGACAGCGAAGTTCATTCGGGCACTCCTTTGGAGTTCTTACCTGGGACCAGGCCCAGCTCCTTCAGCATCTTCACCTAGATGAGATGTCAGCTCCCTTCATGTCAGCGAAGTATAGCGAAGTCGTTCTCTAAGGCCGGGGCCCACTTGCCAGAATGCATCAGCTCCGTGTTCAGCCGCTCCTGATCTGAATGTGAGGGAATTGAGGGATCTTTGACTGGACCTTTGACCTCTCTTGCCTTAGGTAGCGGCCCCAAAGCTACAGTGCCGAGCGAACTCCCCTCGCAGCACTTCGTCATACCTGCAGTGTGGGGATGCGGACGCGGCAAAGAACCGGCCATGCAATCTGTGAGGGCACTCTTCCGGCACCAGGACATCGCATGGAGAAGCAAGTACCTGCTTCTCGAAGTCCTGCTTGTCGGTGTTGCGCTTCAAGTGCCTCGGCTCGGATTCCGCCTTCACCCCTGCCCCAGGTACCCCAGGTACCCCAGGTCCCCGCTTCATCAGGCCATCAAAACGCTTGATCACCGTCGGCTCCAGCACCTGTCTCCACGGGCTGATATTGGCCGATACAACCGGCGCAACCGGCGCAACCTGGCTGTGCGCCGCCAGCTCTTCGGCGGCTGTGGGCACGTGACGCCTTTGCTCAATGAGAATATGATGGCTTCTGGCTGTCACAGGCCCCGACGACGCGAAGCGTCTTGGGGAGGAGCATCTGCCGTGCCCTCACAAGGCGGCTGCTCACCTGCCAACCTGTGCCAGCCTAACCGGCCAATTCGCCCCGTCCTTTGGACTTTGGAGTTGGCGACAACGACGCAGAGCGACAGCTGCGGCGGGACCTGCGCGGGGCCACTTGGAGCCAAGCCCGTCACGGGAGTCTGGGAGTCTGGGGCGCCGACATCAAGGTCTCGGTGAAAAGGCCGCTGGAAGCCAAGGACCTGAGAGTGTGAAAAACAACCAACGGCTCGCGCGAGCTCGCGCGAGCTCGCGCAGCTCGCGCAGCTCGCGCAGCTCGCGCAGTCACGGTGACTGACAGCCCCCAGCACACACGACAGCGTCGTCCGCAGGGTGCCATTCCTAGAGCCAACCCACACGGCACGAACGACGCGACGGCTCGTCCATGCAGTGCGCCTGCCCACTACACGCTCTGAGGAGGCACGGATCATCCTGCAGCGCAGCGTGCGCAAGTTGGGAATCCGTTTCACCCCCGTCCTGGCAAGGGCCCAGGGCCGCCACCTCGGCACAGAAAAAAGCAACGGAGACGAGAAGTCCGAAAAGAACAAATAAATTGAAATGCTGAGCAAAGCACCGCAAAGACTCTGTCGTCGCGCAGAGAGCCAAACAGCAGCAAAACAGGAGTCCGCGAGTAAATATGTTGGTGTTATCTGCAACACCGCGAGCACACATGTTGGGCACCCCCACGCAAATACAACTGGGCCTGCAGAAGCAAACAATTTTGAGAAACAAAAGGGTCCAAACACACAGATTGCAATCTAGGCTAAATTATAAAAATAACATACATGAACACATGTCTGCTCCCGATCAACCACCCAAATTTAGGCCTATATATATATATATACATATATATATATATATCTAAATGCGATGTTTTCATGCAAAGTGCATCATTGCAAATAATCGCGCAACTCCTCATCACCAATAATATTCAGGCTGAGTTATCAGCATTCATGCAATGCAATAACCTATTCAAAACCAAATTGTATGCATTTATGCAACTGCAAGAGTTGCCTGCAATTCAGACGAAAACAAAAACATCTGCACGCTGAGTTGCAACTATGCAAAGCATTGTCCGAAGCTTGCGAAGCGGGCTGGGAGTATAAGAGAAGCAACACGTCAAGATGTTATTCACGTCTTGATTGTCACACAATGATGTTTGAAAGTTGAATTGTGCGCATGATCCAATGTTTTTTTAGCACATATTCTTTCAGAAGATAATCACAAATGCACGGCATGATCTTCTGAAGTGAACTAGGTTCCGGCGCTGTTAATGACCTCCCACTCTGCGGGCACGGTCCTAGTGCCATGTCAAAAAATCCCACGAGGGAACTCGTTTTGCTTTGAGTGGGTGGGGCGCGTCATGCGCAAAAGTGGCAAAAGCGACAGGGCTAGGAGCTTCTTTCGCAGTTTGGAAAACTTAGGCGCACGCCTGAATACATTTCACTCAGCACATGCAAAAGGAGATTTGCAAAGATGTTGATGCAAAGCTGCGCAAACAAAGACAACAGCCCAACGCTCAGCATAGCAGTTTTTGACAGTATTTGCGCCGGCATGCCCGGCAGCGCTTGGCGCCAAAATGCGCGAAAATGAGCCTTGCTTATATCCTTTCGGTACTTTCCAAAAACAATGCTTCATGGGTTGAATGGGTTGAGAGGTTTTTTGGAAGGAAATCTCGATGATCTCAGATTCAAAGAATATTGCCGTTGAGCAAATTTATCACTCGGATCTTGGGCCTGGAATATGCGGAGTTTATGCAGTAGCAGCACATTGGATTACGGTACAGTTACCGTAGCCCTTAAACTATTGTGTTCCAGGACGGACAAATGCAACCTTTGACGGGCTCAAAATTGAAATCTCCTGATATGTATTTCCGGCGAGCCGGAGCGAACAGACATGTTAAGGCATGTTGCACTGCTCCTAGCTTGAACCCAAACAAGACCACCCAAAAGAACCATGCAAGTCCGAAGCGGCCGCAGTTCTTTTTACCGGGATTGCTGAAAGTAGCACTGCTTCCAGGGCACGGATGCGCCTGGAGCAGGAGGTGCGTTGACCCCCCGTGAAACTTAAAGGCAAGACAATGCGTGTCCTTGCAAATGCGTGCAGTGCGTGCATGGCGTGGCAGGCGTGCCCACGCCGGTCCGGAGGGTCCGGAGACTGTGAGCGGTCCGGAGACCGAGAGGTCCGGAGACCATGAACGGAAGCGCAGAGCGTCTGCAACTTCTCATTGCAGGGCCTTGTATAAGGCAGTGCAGGGTGGGTGGGTGGGTTTCAAATGAAACAGCAAGTTTCGGTCAAGGCTAGGAGCAAAACGGCCACCGCGTAAGTAGATTCACAACATGCCCTAAACACAAGGGAAAAGAAAACCCTAAGCGTTAAGGCATGTTGCACTGCTCCACGATTCGCGGCACCAATTTGCGCTCATGCATCCAATGCAGCCAGGGCCTGGCCACTGCTTGCAGTGGGAGCCTGCAAGGCGCTAATGCGATGGTCCTGGGAATTTCGGAGTGCAGTGGCAGTGCTTGGCAGGAGCGCTTGTTTTTGCTGTGTTTTCTCAGTTCTTATTCCATTATCCAGTTCTTATTCAGTTCTTATTCCAGTTCTTATTCCAGTTCTTATTCCAATTCTTATTCACGATTTTGCTGGCAGGGCCACGAGAACCAAGCTTTCTGTGAGTCGCAAAAAAAGAGAGAATGTTTTTGCTTTTTTTTAAATCGATTCACAGAAAGCTTGTTTCTTGTGGCCCTGCCAGCAAAACCGTGAATAAGAACTGGAATAAGAACTGGAATAAGAACTGAATAAGTACTGGATAATGGAATAAGAACTGAGAAAACACAGCGAAAGCAGCCACTCCTCCCCTTCGAGAGAGCCGATCTCTCCTGGGACACACTGCGCTGCGCAAGACGCCCCACAAGCGGCCCTGAATCTTGAGCCGCGCAGGGGCTTGAAAATCGCAGCCATGTAGGCGGGGCCTCCTCAGTACGTCAACGATGATGGCAAGGAGGTTAAGATCGATAAGGCCGGAAGACCGTATCCTGTCGGGAAGGATGGATTCAGGTTAATGAAGACGTCGAGACCTCCAGAGTACACTCCTGAAGAATGGAAAATGATGAGTAAATACTACACCAAAGAAGAGAAGGTGGCAAAAGGAAGGAAGAAGATCCCAAGAATCTGAGATTTCTGCGCCAGCAGAGGCACGGACATTACAGATGCCCGGTGGTAAGAGAATCGAGCAATGCTTCGAAACCGCTGGGGTGGAGTAGAATGGCAGTACAATTGGGGGTTGCGGAAGAACATATCAAAGATCAAGAACCCAATGGATGGGAAGCACTTGGCTGAGCTTGAATGGGTCAGGATTGTCGTAAATCCTGTTGACGGAGTGGTTGTTCTCATGGATTCCAAGCAGTCCCAGACGTCTTGAGACGAAACGTTCAGCTTGAAAAGGAATTTGAGTGTCTGGTAGTCATTTATGCCTGGAAGTTCAGATCTGAGAAGCGATCAAAGTCGACTCCAAACTGGACGAAGGCAGTTGCATCAGTCATGGAGAGTCATAATGACGAAGCTGAGACGATCGGGGACAGATCCAACGGTCGACGATCTTACCTGGTATGAATGAGTCTGCTGAGGTAGTTTCTGGAAAAGTGCCACTCGCGATGCCTGCGATAGGCGAAGACGGTAAGCCAAGAAGTACCCATCGATGCCGTGCGTGACTTCTGAGCGAATACAGCACAGAGAGAAAGCTGTGAAAGTTGTACGATTCTTCGACGCTTTAGTATCCAGGCCGGTCGGCCGGAAAGAGATGCTGACCAACCCTCATGCGTTGGCATCGATGAAGAAAGAATGGTCGGGATTAACCAGGGCGTCTTCGATCTTGGCGCGGTGCGTGAATATGACGCTGTAGCCAAGGAGGCAAAAGCGAAAGGGGAAGAGATACACATGGCTCGTGCACATTTGCGTTGAGAAGCACTCACAGTTGCCCGTTGGTGATCCTAAGAGGAAGTTCAAGGGTAGAGGCGTGCTGCTGGGGAACCAAGTGAAGAACCAAAGCTTTGAGGCTGCGATGTTTCAAGATTTGGGGAACTCTCCTGCTTCATTCGAAGCCTCGCGTTGGGCGGATTTTTTGGGTTGTCATGATGGCTGGGATGTGCAGATGCCGACGCTGTTCAAGCGTACATCAGGCCACCTTGAGAGGCACGCCGTGTTGGATTGAACTGCCACCGGAGGCTGTGCCAAGTGAATGCAAATGGGATAAGTTCAGAAGACCAGTCGTCCCGTTGAGGAAGGCGCTGTACGGACACCCAGACATTCTGGGAGCAGCACTGCGATGAATCGGTGCGTGCGTTGGTTTTGAACCCATCGGCGAAGAATGGCCTTCGGTGTACATTCATGAAAAGCTCCAGCTTGTTCTGGTTGTGTGTGTCGACGACTTCAAAATGGCAGGGCCACAGAAGAACCTTGCCCAAGGGTGGAGCATGTTGCGTACACGTTTGAAGATCGAGCCCGAGACTGGACTTGACAGTACCTTGGTTGTAATCAAAGCAAGGGAAACGTCACTCTCGGAACGGCACCGAGTAACAACGGTGACCTATGACATGGAACAGTTCCTACGTTCCTGTGTCGACCGCCATCTTGAGGTGGCGGGCGACGTGAAGTTGAACAAGGTTGTCACTCCTGAGTTGCATGAGGAAACAAAGAATCACGTCTTGCGGAAGCCTGCCAGAGAGGGCCGTCAGTCGTGTGCAATTGGTGTCACAATCTTGTGCCACCGACGGTTCTGCCACAGTGCCGGACCAGCGGGGAGGGACCTCCTGCGTTGGCCATGAAGGAGCCCGTGCGTGGACACCTTACTCCGACTCCGATGATCGGGGTTTGCATCATTTGATGTGCTATGCGCATCATACTAAACATTGGCGCATGTGTCGGTTGGGTTGGAGACCCCATGGATGATGTGCACTTGGCCTTGTATGCGGACGCTGACTTTGCAGGATGCGTTGACTCGCTACGTTTATTTTTGGTGGACACTTGAATATACAAGGACCCAATACCCGGTTTCCGTTGTCTGGCAGCTCCAAAAGACAGGGTTGTGTGAGTCATTCCACTCCCGAGGCCGAAATAGTTGCGGCCGATGTTGCCATGAGATCGATGGGTATGCCTGCTCTAAAGTTGTTAGAGCGGATTCTCAAGAAGTCACCACTTTGTGTTCTATGACGATAACAAGGCTATGATCGGTGTCGCGCGGTCGGGGAGAAACCCCACGATGCGCCACCTTGAGAGAAGCCATGGTGTTAGCATTTCGTGGATGCATGAGATGTTCACACGTGATTACATGTATTTGGCGTATGAGGTCACCGACAGGATGGCGGCTGACATATACACCAAGGCGTTCAATGATGGGCGCAAATGGAAACATGCATGTTTGCAGAACTTGACCCGAGCTTGCTGTCTGACCCGGATACCCTCAAGGCGCTCACACCTACGTGTGATCCCATGAAAGGGACCATGCAGACTGCTTCGGGGACAGTTGACGGAGTTCCAACATTTCCGTACACACACATTCCGATCATGCCCCCGGACCTGTGGTGGTCTGGATTGACATCTAAAGAGGGATTGCATGAGCATGAAGGACATGATCCGGTTGTTGTTGCCAAAGGGCCCAGATTGATGCGTGTGAAACTTGCGGTTATGACACCGTTCGGGAGCAAGTGGCTTCGCTCCACTTGAAGAACGGGTCATGGCTCAAGGTCGAGGATAGAGTTGACCCAGGGCTGCAATGTGTGCGGATTGATGGATCGAACGAGCGCATAGAATTAAAATGCGTCAACGACCTTGCGTTGGAAACTTTGCTCCGATTGAAATTGCTTATGCGTTGTCTGCATATCAATCACGAGCAACTCGTCCCTGGTCGTTGTTTTGTTCCGTATCGCATTGCGGTGAAGCACAAACCACAGTTAGCGCCGGGTATTGAACTCGCGATGGTTAAACACGACGGTGGTGTGCTTCGCGCTCCTGTGCATGTCTCGCTTCCTGGTATGAGAACTCGCACAGTCGTCACTCTTTACAGTGTTGACTTGGCTCGGCCCATTGTGCTGATGGCATGTTCCGAACCGCGTAACTGGTTCACTGCCCTTGCCCGCCATAACGGGCCGCAGGTCGTCACCATAACTCTGGTTGATGACTTACTGAGCGAGTACGGGGGGAGAATCGCCAGACATGTGCTAACTAAACCTTCCGATTTGTTGTTCTTCGCCGGGCCTTGCACGGGGGGATCATCATGGGCACGCCTCAACAAGACTCGCGGAATTGACACCGCAGAGAAAATCGAGGCCAAACAAAGGGAATTTTGGAGATTGTTTGAACGGTTCGTTGAAATCAAACGGCATGCCATGACGAAACGGGCTGCGATTTTGTTTGAGTTGCCTGGAAGTTGCGATTATTGGAAAGACGAGAGACTGCATGAGGTTGTTCATGATGGGACTAGTCACGAGTTTGATGGGTGTCGCTATGGCTTGAAACAAAGATATGCTAAGAAACCCATGCCAATCAAGAAACCATGGAGAGTTGTCTCGTGGAACTTTGACCTTGGCGGCTCGTTGTCTAAGAAATGCAATGGAAACCATGAGCATGGACCTTGTGCCGGTCGTGAAACCAAAGAAACCCAGTTGTACACGTCGATAATTGTGGGTGTGATCCTTCGCCGTTTTCGTGCTCGAGCAAAGCGCCTCAAGCCGGCACCATTGAAACTCGCTCTTGCTTGCGTTACGCGAGGGAGATCGCGGAAGCATCAAGCTACCGCGCGAGGAAGTTACACCACCCCAACTGCGTTACCGAGGTGCTGGGTTAGTCCCGAACCTCTGGTGCCTGCGGGGAGCTGGGTCAGTCCCGAACCCCAAGTTTCGAAGAGGAGTTGGGCTGGTTCATCACCTCAGTCAGAAACTGGATTCGTGTTGGGACAATTCCGTGGCTTTATTTGCAGCTGCCTACTCTGGGTTTTCCTGGTTCTGGAGAATATCATCAAGATGACTGCCAATCCGACTGTCGTCAACACGAATGAGTTCTTCTGCGTGCCTGTCGGGAAATCCAGACAAGCGGCGATATTCTTGGGGAACTTAGTGAAGAACGCCATCGAGGAAGGCAAGAGGATACTCAAGAGGATGGAAATGGGCAGCGACCTGGGCATGTGCGTAAAGTGGATCGAGGACATCGGCGTCCCTGCTATTTATGCCTACTCAGCGTATTATTCTGCCAAAGGCCGCGGGATGATGAAAGGTGAAGGGCAGTCTATGAGGGTTGCCTTAGAGTTCATCAGCAAAGTTTTCGGACAGCTTTCTGCCGACGAATGTATGCTTGGATGGAGGGAATTTTGCAGCAAGGGAAAGAAGATTGTGGCGGCGCTGAACCAACTTTGCGGTGAGGCATCGCTGCTAGCGAAGAACCCCGAGTTGCTCAACGTAACCAAGTACTGCATGGAGGGGGCGGATATGTTGAGATCAATCGCGAACATCTGGGATCTCGCATTGGGCGTGGCCGAAGACAACGAGGAACGGTCGTTCAAAGCTGCATTCCACCAGGACACCCCGGTCGGGGAGGTATACAAAGAGTTCATCAGCGACGAGTCAACCAGGGCATCGTCATCGAGAAGGTGGAGGAGCTCCGAGGAGTTCCAGACGACTGCAGAGTTTGAGAGGCACGATCGGAGAATATCGAAGTTCAGAGATCGAAACTGGGGGAAAGTATTCACGTTGAGCGTGATCAAGGCCCCCAAGATCGACTTCTACGGTCGTGGTGCCAAGGACGACTACCAGAAGAATTGGGACCTTGGGTTGGTCTACCAGAATGAGCTGCATGCATCGATGAAGATGCTGGCGCCGGCAATTGCGCCCCTAGCAACGGCGGCGGCCCTGGCCACCACGGACGGACAGGTGGCCGCGCACGGAAGCAGCATCGCAGCGCTGCAGAGCTCGCTGACCACGGGTCTCTCCAACAAGGCAGACCAGTCGGCCTTCGACGTGTTGGAGGGCGTGGTGGCCACGAAGAGCACCCCGGACGGCGTGGACCTGAAGCTGTCCAACTACAGCACCACGGCGGCCATGAACGGCTCCATCGCCTCGGCCAACAACGCCACGCTGGCCACGGTGGCCGCCAACTACGGCCTCAAGACGGTGGTGGACCAGCACTCCCTAGACATAGCGGCGAGGATCACGCCGCTGGAGGTAGACACCAAGGTGGCCAACGCTCTCCTGGGGGCCGTCACCGCCGCGGCGCTGGCCTCCGAGTTTGCGAGCCGAGACGCCGTCTGCAGGCCTCCAAGGCGGACGCCAGCGCCCTGACAGCTTACGCCCTGCTCTCGGCCGTCGACACTTCCTCTGAGGTGGACTCTAAGATAGCGGCAGCCCTCTTGGGCGCAGTCACCATGGCAGCCCTGGACGCTGCCCTCCTCGGCAAGGCGGACGCAGGCGCGCTGGCCTCCCTGCTCTCCACGGTGGACGGGTTGGACACGCCGCTGGAGGTAGACACCAAGATAGCAAATGCCCTGCTGGGTCTCGCCACCGAGGCCTTCGTCGCAGCGCAGCTTGCTAGCCGGGACGGCGCTCCAGGGGGCCAAGGCCGACGCGACGCTGCTGGCCTCATACGCCACGAACGCCGCGCTCTCGGCCAGCGAGACCACGCTCCAGAGCGCCCTCGACGCAATCCTCGCGGAGCTCGCCGCCCTGCAGCTTTCCGGCAGCGGCGGAGTTGTTAACGCGCCGGCCTGGGCGGGCTTCACGACTTGGGAGCTCGTTCGCGGAAGCAACGTCGTTCGCAACCTGCATCTGGGGGCTCCTCTCTCTGCTGCGCTGGCCAACGGCGACGACACGCTGAGCATCACGGCAGACTGCTACTCCATCGCAGCGGCGGACGCGGCCCTCGCGGCTGCGCTGCTGGCCTACTACACCTCGGCGCAGGTAGACGCGCTGTTGGGAGACTACCGCACAGGGGCAGCGCAGGACGCGGAGACGACCAGCGCCATCTCGGCCGCGCTGCTGGCCTACTACACCTCGGCGCAAGTGGACGCGCTGTTGGGAGATTACCGCACGGCAAGCGCGCAGGACACGCAGACGCAGGCCGCCATCGCAGGCGCGCTGCTGGCCTACAGGACGGGCCCGGACCAGGACGCCTCGGCGCTGGTGGCGTACCGCTCGGCCGCAGACCAGGACACGGCAACGGCCTCGAGCATCGCAGCCGCGCTGCTCAGCTACTACACCATCGCACAAGTGGACGGCCTCCTTGCCGACAAGCTCGGCGTCACGGAGGCGGCCTCGGCCCTGCAAATAGCCGCGCGGAAACTTGACGACGGAGGGGCCGACGAGGTGGTGGCCGCCATAGGAGAGCAGATCCTGGGCCCCACGGACGTCTCACTGTCAAACTGGACGGTTCGCCCCAGCAGCGGCTGCAGCGTGGCTGGCCACGCACACCGCGGGCGCAGTGAGCGTGGACGGCTACACCCTGACCCTGGCGGTGAACCCCTGCGCACGATGTTCCAACTTGACCCCGGGCCGAGAGCTCCTCTTTGCCTGCCGGTACCGGCTCGGCACGCCCTCCAACTTCGTGGTGTACATGTCCGAGGCAGACAACGTCTACGACCCCCTGTACGGCAGCTTCGTGGGCGACCAGGGTGCCTGGAGCACGGCCAAGATGTACTTCACAGTGCCTCTGAACGGGGTGGCAAAGCTGCACTTCGGGTGCACTTCCAGGCTGCCCAACCAGACGGCAGGAACGGTGGACGTCTACGGCCTCGATCCTGGACGCAACCCTGGAGGCCGGCAACACGGAAGAGGTGGAGGAGGACACGGTGGCCTCGGCACTGCTGCTGAAGCACGAGTTCCTCGACGGAGGGGCCGACGACGTCACGCTGGCCACCCTGGGCGAGGTGCTGCTGGAGCCCACGCTCACCACGTTAGGCAATTTTCTGGTGCGCTCCTCGGCCAGCTTCACGGTGGGAGGCTTCCTGCTGGAGGGCTACGCCATGACCCTGAGCGCCTTCGCCTGGAACATCGTGCGCACCTACACGCTGACGCCGGGGAGACGCTACTCCTTCGGCTGCCGGTACCGGCTGGGCACGGCCTCCAACTTGGTGATGTACGTCAGCGCGGCCGACAACGACTACGCGGGCGTCACCGGCACCTTCCTCGGCACGCCCTCGCAGGGTGTCTGGAGCACGGCGCGCCTGGACTTCTCGGTGCTGTCGGGCGGAATCGCGAAGCTGCACTTCGGAGCCTTCGGAGGCTCGATCCCCGGGCTGGTGCAGCAGTCGGCGGGCACGCTGGACCTGTACAGCATGCAGATCAGGGCCTCGGCCTTCGAGGGAGAGTCGGTCTCCGTGACGGACCTGCTGGCGGACTCACTGGCCCTGGGCGGGCTGGAGCAAGCTGCAGATTTCCAACAACAGCGCGGCCTCCGACAGCGGCCCGGAGCTGCGGCTGCTGGGCAGGAGCGGGACGGCGGGACGCACCAGTGCGAGCTGATCATGATGAACGACGAGGCTCTGGCGCAGACGAAGAGCCTCTCGACGCAGCTGTCCCTGACCACGAACCAGAGGAACCCGGCTGCCTCGTGATCGCGGGCAACACGGGCAACGTGGTCTGCAACACAAGCTTCACGAATTTGTCGGACACGTCAGCCAGAGCGGGCTGCCAGCCCGCAGGGGCGGCGTCCGCGGCGGGTCATCTCGGGGAAGAAGAAGGAGCCCCAGCAGCTTGTGGTCTTTGACCGCTGCCACCAGGTGAGCCCTTTGACCCCGAGGCAGTGCGCGAGGACGCACCACATGAAGCAGCGGTGGTCCTCGTTCTGAGGGTTCCAGATGGCCTTCTTCTTGCCCAGGGTCTCGGGCAGCTCCTTCCAGCAGGCTCCCGCCTCGTTGGGCGGCGGGGGCGCGGGCATGTCGGCCAGCTGCTGCGAGGGCGCAGTCAGCAAATACGCCGCCGTGATGCCCACGACGGTCCAGTCGGACTCGGGGAAGCGGGAGCGCTCGAGCGCGACCTCAAACTTCGTCCTGATGGCGGCCATCATGGTTCCGGCGCGGGCCGACGGAGGCGCGGGCCTCACGATCCACGGCGCCAGCCTGAGGAAGTAGAGCGTGAGCTGACCTGCGAGGAAGGGCAGCCGAATTGCCAGCAGGTCTTGGAGCCGGTCCACCAGCAGCCGCGTGGCGTTGATGGTGAAGACCTGCTGCCCAGGAAGAGGGCGCCAAGCGGCCCCACGCGGGCGCAGTTCGCTCACAGCGGCCTCGGCGCTAGGAGCACGCGGCTCCTCCAGAGGCACCGCCCGGACAGCGCTGAGCCCCAGGCGGCCCCAGACGCGGTCAGACAGCTCGGAGATCATGGCGCAAATTGGTTTGAGCTGAATAAATTGCTTTCTTTAGAAAAATAATAAAATATTCAGTCGGTCGGACGAGCGCTTCTTTTTTTCTGTCACGTTCTGTCCTGGTTTCTGTCGTGTCCCGGATTCTACCGCGTCACAGCGAGTCGGCGGTGCTGCCCTGCAGGTTCAGCGCAGTGAGGAGCTCTCTGGAGGCCTCGTCCAGCTCCTTGCGCGCCTTCTCAACCCGCTCCAAGGCGGCGAGGGTTGCGCTCTTGGCCGCCAGCGAGAGCGGCAGCCGCTCAGCGATCTTCTTGCTGACGAGCAGCTCCTCCACCTCGTAGAGCTCTCTCTCGATCTGCGCCAGCGAGGCGATGTCGCTCGTGCGAATCCGGCGCTGCCTCAGGGCCTCGCGCTTCTCGCGGAGCGTCTCGCAGCTCTCCTCCTGGCGCTCCTCGGGCACCGCGGGAGCGGAGCAGCGGGCCGTGCGCTGGTTGAGGCGCTTGCGAAGCTTGAGCCGAAGCTCTTGGGCATGCTTCAGCATGTCCCTCCAGTCCTGCATGTCGACCTCCTCCGCCGGGAACCTGCCGGCGACCCCGTCAGCCAGCAGCCGCTCCAGCACGGGCGCTTTCCAAGTAAGCTCGTCATGCAGGCGGCTCACCTCTCCAGACCCGGGCCCGAGAATCGAGGTCTACAGCACGCCCGCCCCGACGCCGTCGCGGCTTCTTCCTGCTACGTCGCTACCACGCCGTCCGCGCCATGCTGAACGACCTTCTCAAGCTGGCCGACCACTACCTCACCTGGAGACGCCGAACTAGGCCCGTCAGCATGACCCGGAGGGAGGAGCTGGAGCACAGGGCCGCCACTCACTGCAGGGAGTGCCTCGCGTCCTTCGAGACCGCTGAGAAGAAGCTCACCACTGCCGCCAAGGCCGCGCCAAGGCCCAGTGGCTGGTGTGGCTGCAGGCCGCGATCAAGCTACAGCCACCTCAGCCTCCGAGTCCTCTGCAAGTCGGGCGAGAAGTGCCTGCAGACGAGCTGGCGCTTGCTGAGGTTTGTGAACAGCATGAACGTCTTCCCCACGAGCCTGGCCAGCATGATCGACGACCTCAGGGCCTGCACCCACAAGCAGCTGCCGGAGCTCTTCCCGCTGATGCTCGCTTCTGCAGCTGCGCACGCCGACCGACTCTCCGCCCCAAAGACGGCCTCTCAAACAGCGGCGGACGCACTGCGACCTGGAGCAGGCGTGGGACTGCATCCTGCGCAAGCTGCCCATGCCCTTCGAGCACTTCTGCGGCGCCGAGGCGTGGGAGATGCCCGCGGTGTGGGAGCAGCACTGCTACGACAGCGTGCTGGCTGGGAAAGCGGTGAGTGCAGAGGACCACCGGCTGGCAACACCGCCAATCTCATGGGGTGGGAGACCTTCCGAGAGTTCCACGACTGCTACCGGAGAGCTACCGGGACTCCTTCCGGGCGCAGTCGGGGCTCGACCCTATCCACTACGTCACGCTGCCCGGGGCCGCCTGGGACGCCATGCTGCGGCACTCGGCCCGCAAGACTCCCATTCACCTCATCACCGACGAGCAGGCCTACGCGGACGTGCGGTCCTCCGTCATGGGTGGGCTGAGCTGCATCTTCCAGCCCTTCGCTCAAGCCAACAACCCCGAGCTTGGGCGAGGAGGACTACAACCCACAACCCCGAGGAGCCCGTCAGCTGGATCTCGTACTTGGACTTCAACGCCATGTACCCGGCCGCAATGACGCTGCCCATGCCCAACGGCCCCTGCGTGACGGTCGCCCTGCCGGAAGAAAACGCAGCAAGACTGAGCTGGCTGCACGAGACGTGCCTCTCGGGGACTCCGAGGAGGTGAGCTACCTGCTCCTCGTGGACTACGACTTTCCCCCCCGGAGGCGCATGACCACTTGGACTGGGCTCCCCCCGCGCGCATGAAGGTCGGGAAGGGCCTGCACGGGCCGCACACCGTGGACATGGCGGAGCGCCTCGGCCTCTCCCCGTCGCCCTGCGAGAAGCTCGTGCCCTTCCTCGAGAAGGGCGTGGACGGCAAGCGGCTCAAGTTCCTGCGGGACGTGCTGGGCGCCAGGGTCTGGAGGCTGCACAGGGCCTACCGCTTCGCCTGCAGCCCCTTCATGGCGGGCTTCATGGAGCTCAAGCACAGCGAGCGGAGGCAGCGGGGAGCGTGGTCGCGAGAAGGTGGTGAAGCTCACCCAGAACGCCATCTTCGGCCGCTGCTGCATGAACCCCGACAAGTTCAGGAACACGAACGCCTACGTGGACCCGGCCAAGTTCGAGCGGGCCGTGGGCAAGAGCTCCGTGACGAACTTCGAATCAACGACTCGCCCAGAGCCTCCAAAAGTGCTTATTTAACTTTAAGGATTGTTTATGACAAAAAATTAGCAATCATTGTCTAATTAAGCATTGTAGAAACAGTGCTTAATTAAGCATTGTTGCTTCTGAGTTGTGCAATTTTCAATATATATGGAATGCGCTTTTTTTTCATAATTTCATTTTACACCGTTTTCTGTTTTGTCCATTGCTAGCAAGAACCTCTGAAGCTCGCTGCCCGGCGCTATATACTTCACATGTCCAGTCTAGGCACCTTGTTGGCAGCAAGAAATCTCAGCAATGTCGCTTTGGAAACTGCTGCCATGGAAAACTTTCCTCCTCTTCATCTGGCCAGCAATGCCAATGTGTGGCCAAACGACTCATCTCGATATGTCCAAGTGTGCGCAGGATTGGTTCTGGACCTAGCCAGCTCCAGAAGTAAGTGCCCTTTGGGCTTCACTCGAAACAAAATATCTTCCCCAAAGAAACTTTCCAAGGTGCGCATGAGCAACAGAAACTTCTGCGCTGCTCGTAGGAATTTGTCAGCGTCCCAGTTCGCCGCACTCAAGCAAGCGTACATAGCTTGCAAGTGCTTGCAACCCTGCAGCATAGCTGACTCATGAGGTATGCTTGCGTCCATGTATTGAGTGGCCAGCTGCAAACAGCACGGCACCAAAGCTCTGCTCTCTCCTGCTTTGACTCGAAGCTTTGGAACTTTCTTCTTTCCCTTGACTTCGCGTCTCAACATGGTGGGGAGAAGCTTTGGCAACCTGTCTTGAACCTTGTTGTCTTTGTAGAACTGCTGAATATCATGAAACAGCTTGGCGCATCTGACGCGCATGGAAACTCCTGCGATCTTCTGCTGCTGAATGTAAAAAAGCAAGCAGCCATGCCAGTCAGCCGTCACCCCCACGTCGCAGCAGTGAAGGAAATCCACCTTGCAGCTCTGAGTAGTGAAGCCAGGAACTGAAAAGAGAGCTGAAATCAGTTTTCCAGACTGCTGCTGCCTCAAGAAGAAATCCATCGCCGAAATCAAAGGATACCTGAGCAGACGAAAGCCAGCGCAAGAATTCTTAAGAGCAGGCTAGCCTGCTAGGGCTGCGTCATGCCTATACGAATGAACCACAAATTTTATAAGCCCTTATCTAACAATCTCAGACAAGACACTTCTCAAATGTTGCGTTGCTGAAATCTTTCAAGTCAGTCTTGGTGGCGTTGCAAAGCCAGCAGATATGCCCCTTGGCAGACCAGCTTGGAAAATCTAGTACCTCCTTGTACATTGACCAGTCTCCTCTCATCTCTGCCAGAGCTGCGCACACTCCCACTGGTTTGCCTGCCAACTTTTTTCTATAGGCATCACTCTTGAATTCCTGCTGCGTGTGCCTCTGGTGAGGCATTTTGTCTACTAATAAGATCCTGAAGCTCCAAGCCAATGCCTCAAAAATGCACTCATATGTCTTTCCCTTAGCTCGCATCGCCTTCGGAAAAGCACACAAGGGCACTCTCAAGCCCTTTTCTCCAAACAAGCACAATGTAATGGTCTCCAGAGTCTGCGATCTGTCAGAATTGAATGGGACTCCATCGATCCATAGCCCCAAGAGCAGCACCTTATCAGTCGAAATTTGCTAAATGCTGCTCCAGGTCGGGCCGTTCAGCCAAGATTGCCCGTTGGTGCTCCAGCAAGACCCGAGGGTCATTCACCTTCAACAGCGCGTGAACCACTTCATGCGGCATCAGCATGCGCAGCTTGGATTTCTCCTCTGCGTCCGTAGCCTCATTGAAGGCTGTGACTTGCAGCTCATACGGCGCAGGCGCATTTTGTGTTTCGAAAACACTTTCGCAGAAGCATTCTTGCCTGGCGCCACCTGCAAATCTTGGATGTGCTGCGTTCCAGCCAAGGAAGCGTTGCCTAATACTCTGGCTGACCTTTGTCCAGATAAGTCATTGTTCAATCATGTCTGCTCGTGTCAAGAGACGGCAAGGTGACGTCCCGTGGGACGCTGTGCACCGAACCCTCAAGCTTCAATACCAACCACGTAGAAAGGTGTATACGGACGATGCCGTTATAGCCGAACCCGTGTAAACGTTGTAAGGAAGAAGGAATGATAGTTACACCAGTAGTCCTGACAATGCAGCGCAAGCAGTTGTTTTGCTCTTATCGCCCGTCACGGAATGGTTCGCAGTCACACATCAGATCTTGAACCTCAATTGTGGCCTTGAGCCAAATGGCGATCAATGGAACTTGGGAAGCAACACCAACAAGGACCTCAGAACAGCTACCCAATTTCGGCACGGGGCCTAGAGGGTTTTAACATCCCCCATTTGGGTCGCATTGTTCATCATGCGGTCCAAACACCACAAAACGTTCCACTGGCCACGGCTTCAACTACGAAATCGTGTCGTGCATTCTTTTACTTGCTATCACTACACCGTTCATTCGCTGTGAAACATGCCGGGTTCGATTGTACGAAAAGTGAAACATTCATCCTCCAATCGAAGCGCACTCCCATATGCAGGTGTATATAATACACTGTGGCCACTTCACTTGACCGCCAGTGAACATTCCAGCTGCCGCATTTGCGCATCGCGCAGCTGTCATCCATAAATGGGTTGGCCACAAATGTCCACCATGCGCGCCCGCTTGTGAGCAATCTGCATATCTCCGGCAAAGAAAATATCGGTGAGCCATCAATGCAAATCATAGCCATTCCAGATACCATGGACAATGCATAAATAATGAAAAGGATATCATCCATGAAGTAATACCATGTACACATCCATTCATCTTGGACACATGAATATAAATCACGACATAAGTCGTTCCACCGAAACAGTGTCGATGTGACGCAAGTAACAGATGGGGACTGGCCCACATCGTACCGCAATCATCATCTTCACGAAGCATACCTGTCCCCAATGGACAGCCTATGGGTACGTCGGCGGAACTCCTCGTCCAAGTTCTTCTGGGCTTCTTGTGCCCGGACACACTTCTTGTTGTAGTCCTCTGGCAACCAGTGCCCTTTCCGAAGGCACCAATCCAGCAGGGGTGTGTCGCATTTGTTCGGGTCGATGGCCGAGATGATGGCGCTCACGTTGACCGCGAAACCATGCTTGCCAAGGTTTAGGCCATCCCTCACGAATGATATATACTTACAATTGAAAGCTAGTGCAAAGCATCTGAAAATAATATCACCCACCGGGTGCACTCGGTCCTTGACCAGGAGCTTCATTTCTTCCTTGGTGACATCGAGGATTCTTGCTGCAATCCACAGCTTGTAGAATGTGTATAGTCCCTCGCATTTGTTCACCATCATACGAATATATTCGTCACGCTCCTCAACCGATCGGAAGGCTCTTGTCCGAACATTCTCCGATTGAGAAATCTTCGTTATTGTTGATGGCAAAAGTATACCTTCCTGATCATGCTCAGTGATGTTGGGGTACCTCTTGAAATCATTGTGATAAGGGCAGCCCGGATTCCCTTCGAGTCCGGCATTCATCGTTCTCTCCTCACCACCTTCAAACATCCCCCACATCTTGGACAGCTGGAGTGCGATAAATCCTGCCATGTACTGAGCCTCACGCGGCTCGTCAAGGCAGATCGCCATCCGTTGGGAACTTATAATGTCCCGTGACGCCAGATCGGGGTCGCGGTAATGCCAACCGCTGTCTTCTTCTTCTGACGCATAGCCGGATGTATATCCTTGCGTGTCCATGTCGTCATCTTCTCCCGGAACTTCCTCCGCTTCGTCTTCATCCTCCTGTGCTGCCGCATCGTGGTTAGCTTCTTCCTGTGCACGCCTGGCATCTCCAGAGACGTTGGGGTTTTGGTTGTCCTCCTCGTCTTCGGATTTGATGTGAATGTAGTATCTTCCGATGGAGATCAGTTGTGCCTCGCACTCCAGGCATAAGCAGAAGCAGGTGGGGATCGCGGTCGCACATGATGGACATATCCGGCACCTCAGTCCGTCCCATGTCTCATCATTCAGGATGACGACTTTGCTGACTTCGTCCCGGACCTCGTTGACCTGTGCGTTGAACTCTTCCATCTTGTTGTTTCGATAGAGTTCGCAAGCACGATTAACCATGTCAACGATGTAGTGCAGATTATCGGCACCTGTCTCAGTCTCCGGCATCCTCTCGCTGATCTTTGCGACGTTCTGGAGGAACATCGCAGCCGACTCTTGGGAAGAGTTGACAAAGCCAGGGCATATCTCGTTCTCCACACACTTCGAGTACGCCCTCTTGATGTCAGCGTACTCCAGGCGCTTCCCTCCATTGCTTTTGCCAATCCAAATGGACTTGACCTCATAGAACGGGATCACGTCAAAGACCATGAAAGTCCCATTAGCCGCGACTCCAGCCCCATACCGCGCGAGGGTTGCACTAAAAATATAGATGATCGCAATCGGATCCCCTCTCCTCACGTTCCGTAGCGTTGTCTTCGTCGCCACGTTCATCTCATCCCATGGAGCAAACGCCCCGAAGTGCAGTGCTAGCCTGTTACCGCCATCGATTCCGCCGGGGACTAGCCCACAGCGTACGATGCTTGGCAGGTTTTCCACATACGTCACATGGAATGCTCCTCCGAGAGAATCACCCATTCTTGCGGAATACCTATTCGCCAGTGCGGATGAGCTCATGAATCCAAAATCACTGTGACCGGTTGTGTCTCGGATGCACCAAGGTCTGTACCATCCATCGCATCTGTTGAACATCCTGTCGATGTCGTCCCGATCCACGCCAGCCTTGGTCATTTCCTCCCTGGCTGCCCTCGTGTCGTTCGGGTTCATGATGCTCGGAAACCTTGCTGCCAGAACTTGGAATCTCGATTTCTTGCTTCCGGATTCCTGCCACTTGATCACCTCCATGATGCCCATGTATCGTTTCGCTCTCGTGGTGTATGGTGGGAATATGTCGTTGTTCCGGTCGTCAATGACAGCATCAATGTCGACCCATCCACCCTCGTCGCACCTGAAAGCTCTTCCTCGGCAATTGCCGATCTTGTGTCGAAGGACTCTGCATAGGTCGTGAGATAGCTGGTTTGCTTGGTCCCTTGTAGTAAATACCGAGCGATCATCACCAATCCTGCTTAGTGGAGCACCGTCGAAAGGAGCAATGCAGAAGTTGACACTCTTGCCAAGTTGCATCACGTCCACTTGCTCAAGGATTGCACCTTTGGGAAAGTATTTGGGGTCAACGATGGATGCATACGCCCATGGCAAGTGCACATCACTCACATCGCCATACTTCGGGATGTAGCACGGGATGGTGTCGCATCCCATCTCAAGCGTCTTTTTGAATGTCCTGCTGTCCCCGCACGGGTTGTAGGTGAGGTCGACGCCACCACATTGTAGCTCTCCTCCCTCAGCCGTGTCAGCCATCTCCACCAAATTAAGAGTGTAGCTGTACATCTCAATTGTTTCTTTCCCTGCTTGTCCCCCTTTCTTTCTTTCCTTGGACGTTGATGAGGACGGTTCCTCCGTACCCCCCATGTCTTCATCAGATGAAATAGGGTCACTGCTGAGTAGCTCACGGAGCTCCTTCATCGCCTTCTCATTTCCAGCAGCCTCTTCAATGTCCTTGCAGTCGCCGTCGTGGGCCAGGTTCGCGCACTTCTTACAGATCCCCATATCTCCCATGCACTTCTCCATTGACTCCAGGAATCCTAGTGCCGCTCTCCGCCCGTCGATCACTCGCTGCTTCTTGTCATCCTTCTCAGTATTGGTTTGAGAACTTCGACTCGGGTCTGGTGCTTGACCAAGACCCTCATCTTCGCCCTCCGTGGCCTTTCTCTTGGAACCTTGTGCAGAGGGCTCGGTGATCAGGGATCGTGGATGTCGGGCTTGACCTTGTTCATGATGTCAAGCACCTCCTTCGTGGGCACGCCGAGCTGTGCGGACGGTTTGTTCCGCTTTCTGTTCGGCCCGTCGTGTGGGTCACGTTCCCAGCGAGGTGTCGCACTATTGACTGCTCGAACTCCTCTTGATCTTCATGCATCCTTCCACAGTGGCAGTTCGTGCTGGAAGTACGACATCACCTCAAAGAATCCCAACACCATCTCGACGACGTCTCCCAAGGATTCCTCGTTCGTGGTTTGTCCCAGGAGTTCATACATCGTTCCTTGGTCGAGCACACTCTTGATCCAGGACGAATATGCCACATTGCCAAGATCCTGGCCTATCAAGAAGATGGACATCCTCTCCTCGACTCCCTCGGAATTCTTGCACACGATCACATCCCGGGATGCGCACAATTGCTTCCCGTGACCGTTGTTGTAGAACTGCGCTGCTTGATCCACCGTCATGCTCACGAATCCCACGTGAGAAAGCTCCTTCTTCAGCCTTGAATACGCGAGCTCCCGTATGATCGTGATCATGGCCTGGATATTGTTGACGTCCACCATGAGGTTTCGAAGGTCGGGGATTGCCACCACGCATTCCGCGAAGAGGCGCGTGTACATTTTCTTCCCCTCAATAGACATTGCAATACCGTTCGTGTCCGCGTTCCAGTTCGCGCAACAGTTCACGCAAGAAGAGGGATTGTACTTCGAATTCGGTCCGAGCACCTTCGACGTGCTCATCTGCATCTCTTTAGCGCAAAGTTCGCAGATAAACTTGCTGAGCTCCGTGACCGTATACCATCGAAGACGTTGATCACCGACATCGGCTTTCCCAAAAGCATCCTGCTCGCCGTGTCCTTCATCTTGCTGCTCTTGTTTCCTCTTCGACTGTGCAGTGAGGGTCGGCTTGTACTCGAATTTCACCTTCGATTCCTCCATGTTCTTCGGGATGTTGAATCGAAGGTCGGGCTCGTTTATGCACGTCCCCTCCAGCTCACACACAAACGCGTTGCTTGGTGCGACCGCATCGATGGATTTCTCAATCAGCAGTCGCTTCAGGAGGAAGTGTTGCAAGTTCGAGCTCCCAGGGATTTTGTAGTTCTTTCCTGTGAGCGCATGGACCACGCGCCACAGGCGATCGTTCTCGGTCACCAGCGCGCCTGCCGCCTTGCAGATCTCGCTAACCTTGTTGGCGATCGTCCCCAAGTCCCCTCGTCCACCATGGAAAGCAACATCGCGATTCACGCTCACCACGACCAGGCCCTTGCATGTGTTGACGAGGTCAGATATCGCCTTCTGCAGGGAGTCGATGATGGGGTTGGCGGTCACCTGCCATCCGCATCCTCTCATGCACACCCAATCATATAGCGACATCCAGATGTGCCCCGACATTGGTGAGTCATCCATGTCTCGCCTCCGCCGTTCAGCGATGAGCTTATCCAGCTTCTGCAATCGGGAGATGATATTCAACGTGTCGTTGGGTGAGGAGACTTGCTCACTCGACCCATAGTATGATCTCTCCTCGATGTTTGTCCATCCCTGTTCGTTGTCCATCATCTGGAAGGTCTTCGTGCTCCCTTTCGAGTTGACGGCCCTCAGGGGCCAATCCAGGACCAAGAAGCTCTTCTTGTGGATCATCATGTCGCGAATCGTCGCCTCGCCAATGGGGCTCCTCTTCTGCCTATTGATAATCCGGTTCAACTGTCCAGGTGCGTTGTCCGGGTTCTTCTCCGCCTGAATCATCGCGTTGATGGCTTTGGCGCCCGGAAGGCGTCCAGTAATCAAGCATCCTGTTTGGGCACACAAGAAAGCATACAGCTGTAGCCATGCCGCATTTCCCTTCCCAACATCGGAAAGAATGATCTTCTCCGCGCTGGTCTTCTCCTCGAAGTGCAATAGCGAAGAGGTCAGGCATCTCAGCATACACTCCCAATATGTTGCGTTCTTGCCTTCTGCAAGACACGGCCCAAATACTGTTTGTATGATTGGGTACCCCGTATTGTTGTCTATGTTGAATTTCACATTGACAGTCGCTCCGCCCAAAGTGGTACCCCCTTCGAATGAAGTGTAGGTATCGTGTCCAGCAGTTGGGTTGATAATTACCCATCTGCCGTCGTCACCGCCAGAGTTCATCCGGAAAATGGAGTCGATGATCTCATTGTCGATCTTGACAGCATCGCTGGCTTGCGACCCCCCACTTGGAGCTCCCGGCTGGGGGACTGGCCCACCAGCGGTTTGGCTCCTTTGTCCGGAGCTTGATGCCGACTTCTGCTGTCGCTCCGTCTTCCGCGGCGGCTCCGTCTTCGATGAGCCCATCACCCACCATGTCGGCGCTTCCCCAACCACGAAATCCTCGGGGTACTTCTCCAGTTCCCTCTCGATTTCATGAATCGTGCAGTATTTATTCTGGAAGAATTCGATCATGACGTCCTTCTCGGCCTTCTTCTCGATCTCCTTCAGCCAGCTTACCCACTTGCGCCGATCTTGGTTCTCAGC
>CAUJNA010003528.1:500907-545448 GCA_963377175.1 Effrenium voratum | reverse complement strand
CTCCCACCGTGAAGCTGGCCGAGGCCACGGCGCTCTGGCTGTTGGAGCGCACCAGGAAGTTGCCTAGCGTGGTGAGCGTGGGCTCCAGCAGCACCTCGCCCAGGGTGGCCAGCGTGACGTCGTCGGCCCCTCCGTCGAGGAACTCGTGCTTTAGCAGCAGCGCTGAGGCCGCTGTGTCCTCCTCCGCCTCCACCGCGTTGCCGGTCTCCAGGGTTGCGTCCAGGATCTGGAGGCCGTAGACGTCCACCGTTCCAGCCGTCTGGTTGGGCCGGCCCGGCGCCTGGAAGTGCGCCCCGAAGTGCAGCTTCGCCACCCCGTTCGGAGGCACTGTGAAGTACATCTTGGCAGTGCTCCAGGCGCCCTGGTCGCCCACGAAAGCTGCCGTACAAGGGGTCGTAGACGTTGTCTGCCTCGGACATGTACACCACGAAGTTGGAGGCCGTGCCGAGCCGGTAGCGGCAGGCGAAGAGGAGCTCTCGGCCCGGGGTCAAGTTGTAGGTGCGCACGATGTTCCACGGGTTCACCGCCAGGTTCAGGGTGTAGCCGTCCACGCTCACTGCGCCCGCGGTGTGCGTGGCCAGGACCACACTGCAGCCGCTGCTGGGGCGAACCGTCCAGTTTGACAGCGAGACGTCCGTGGGGCCCAGGATCTGCTCTCCTATGGCGGCCACCACCTCGTCGGCCCCTCCGTCGTCCGGAAAGCGCACGGCTATTTGCAGGGCAGAGGCTGCCTCCGTGACGCCGAGCTTGTCGGCAAGGAGACCGTCCACTTGTGCGATGGTGTAGTGGCTGAGCAGCGCGGCTGCGATGCTCGAGGCCGTTGCCGTGTCCTGGTCTGCGGCTGAACGGTACGCCGCCAGCGCCGAGGTGGTTTGGTTGGTTGTGAACACGTCCTGGTCCGGGCCCGTCCGGTAGGCCAGCAGCGCGCCCGCGATGGCGGCCTGCGTCTGCGTGTCCTGCACACTCGCCGTGCGGTAGTCTCCCAACAGCGCGTCGACTTGTGAGGGTGTAGTAGGCCAGCAGCGCGGCCGTGATGGCTGGTCGTCTCCGCGTCCTGCGCCGTTCCGGTTCGGTAGTCTCCCAACAGAGTGTCCACTTGTGAGGAGGTGTAGTAGGCCAGCAAGGCTGCTGTTATGGCAGCGTCAGTGCCCGCCGTGGAGTAGCAGTCTGCCGTGATGCTCAGCGTGTCGTCGCCGTTGGCAAGCGCAGCAGAGAGAGGAGCCATGAAATGCAGGTTGCGAACGACGTTACTTCCGCGAACGAGCTCCCAAGTCGTGAAGCCCGCCCACGCCGGCGCGTTAACAACTCCGCCGCTGCCGGAAAGCTGCAGGGCTGCGAGCTCCGCGAGGATTGCGTCGAGGGCGCTCTGGAGCGTGGTCTCGCTGGCCGAGAGCGCGGCGTTCGTGGCGTATGAGGCAGCAGCGTCGCGTCGGCCTTGGCCCCCTGGAGCGCCGCGATGCTGGCGTCCCGGCTAGCAAGCTGCGCTGCGACGAAGGCCTCGGTGGCGAGACCCAGCAGGGCATTTGCTATTTTGGTGTCTACCTCCAGCGGCGTGTCCAACCCGTCCACCGTGGAGAGCAGGGCGGCCCGCGCGCTGGCGTCCGCCTTGCCGGCGAGGGCGGCGTCCAGGGCTGCCGTGGTGACGGCGCCCAGGAGAGCGGTCGAGATCTTTGAGTCCACCTCGGAGGAAGTGTCCACGGCCGAGAGCAGGGCGTACGCGGTCAGTGCGCTGGCGTCCGCCTTGGAGGCCTGCAGCCCCGAGATGGTGGCGTCTCTGCTCGCGAGCTCGGAGGCCAGCGCCGCGGCGGTTGACGGCCCCCAGGAGAGCGTTGGCCACCTTCGTATCCACCTCCAGCGGCGTGATCCTCGCCGCTATGTCCAGGGAGTGTTGGTCCACCACCGTCTTGAGACCGTAGTTGGCGGCCACCGTGGCCAGCGTGGCGTTGTTGGCCAAGGCGATGGAGCCGTTCATGGCCGCCGTGGTGCTGTAGTTGGACAGCTTCAGGTCCACTGAGTCGGGGGTGCTCTTAGTGGCCACCACGCCCTCCAGCACGTCGAAGGCCGACTGGTCTGCCTTGTTGGAGAGACCCGTGGTCAGCGAGCTCAGCAGCGCTGCGATGCTGCTTCCGTGCGCGGCCACCTGACCGTCCGTGGTGGCCAGGGCCGCAGCCGTTGCTAGGGGCGCAATCGCCGGCGCCAGCGCGCTGCTGTCCAGCTTTGAGGCCAGCTCTGCGGTGACTCTGTCGTCCAGGGACTGGATGGCAGCGGCGTTGTTGCCGGCGGCTGCCGTGTTCACCGCCAGATCAGTTACTTGAGCATAGGGTGTCAGAGCAAGGGCCAGCTGTCCTGCTGTGACGTGCGTGCCGTCAGTGACCTCTCCGTTGTCCAGGACCTCCGGGATGTTGCCCGTGACAGGTCCTTCAAACATGTTTTCTTAGGAGTAGCCGTTACGAAATGGTATCGCTGGGCTGTTGCACTTTCGCAACGCGCCCTCACTCGAGTCGCTATGATTGTATATCAACTCGCAACAGCCCCTGGCAGTACGCGAAGTGGCGCAGTGACCTATAAAATCGGCCACTGGGCATGATGCGATGAATTGACCGAAAACTCGGTCAAAAGCGCTTGGGTCACCTCGGCCACATGACGAGACCTGAGCCAACCTTGCCCAGACAAGCATACCGGCAGGAATGCGATTGAGGGAAAATATCCCTCAATTCAACTTCCCGTGCTGCCAGTACACGAACTCGCGCACTTTTCGGCCCCAAAGAGAGCGGTGACGAAGCGGTGACAAGCGGTGACATGCTCGGCGGGCTGGAATTCGCCGCTTTTCCGGCCCGAAAGCGGAAAACTGAGCAAAGGGGTTGTCTGGAGCCCGCTTTCCACCGAAAACCTGCGAATTTGGAGGCTCGGGCATCCCACTTGCAGTCCGACACGAAAAACGGACTCTTCGGACTCGACCGTTTTGAGCGCTTTTTGCACCAAAAACCGGAGCCGGATGGAGCGGTGACATCAGTGGTGACAAGCTCGGCGGGCTGACGGACCACCTCGGCGGGCTGTCGGACTCCGAGCCTTGGACCTCGGCGGGCTGTCGGGAACTGGGCCCGATTTTACGCACTTTTGCACCCAAAAAGCGAGTGGTGACAAAGCGGTGACAAGCGGTGACATCAGTGGTGACAAGCTCGGCGGGAACCTCGGCGGGCTGTCGGACTCCGAGCCTGGACCTCGGCGGGCTGTCGGGCCGCGAAAAACCCTGCGGAGAAGGAGCTCGGGAACTGGGCCCGATTTTACGCACTTTTGCACCCAAAAAGCGAGTGGTGACAAGCGGTGACGAGTTCAGCGGGCTGGAATTCGCAGGCTTTTCGAGGCAGAATACGGATTTCGGAGCATCGAACACCTGGAGCCGGTTTTCGAAGGAAAACGAGCGAATTTGGAGGCCCAGGCAGAACTTTTGACGCAGGACACGAAAAAACGCACTTTTCGGAGTTCGCCGTTTTCAGCGCTTTTTGCACCAAAAACGGAGTGGTGACAAAGACCGGTGACATCGGAAAAACGTTCAGCGGGTTGAAGAATTTGGCTGTTTTGCAGGGTTTTTTGGCCAAAATCCGAAAAAGAATAGGGGACTATAAGCCTTTGTTCCTTACTACTCCTAGCAGCGTTTTCTTCTGGCAGGGCGACCGCCACGGGGGCCGTTGGGCATGGGCAGCGTCATTGCGGCCGGGTACATGTTGAAGTCCAAGTACGAGATCCAGCTGACGGGCTCCTCGGGGTTGCAGTCCTCCTCACCCAGCTCGGGGTTGTTGGCTTGAGCGAAGGGCTGGAAGATGCAGCTCAGCCCACCCATGACGGAGGACCGCACGTCCGTGTAGGCCTGCTCGTCGGTGATGAGGTGAATGGGAGTCTTGGGCCGAGTGCCTCAGCATGGCGTCCCAGGCGGCCCCGGGCAGCGTGACGTAGTGGATGGGGTCGAGCCCCGACTGCGCCCGGAAGGAGTCCCGTAGCTCTCCATCACGTCCGCCAGGGCCAGGACGTCGGTGTGGAGGTAGCAGTCGTGGAACTCGCGGAAGGTCTCCCACCCCATGAGATAGGCGGTGTTGACGGCCAGCCGGTGGTCCTCTGCGCTCACCGCTTTTCCTGCCAGCACGCTGTCGTAGCAGTGCTGCTCCCACACCGCAGGCATCTCCCACGCCTCGGCGCCGCAGAAGTGCTCGAAGGGCATGGGCAGCCTGCGCAGGATGCAGTCCCACGCCTGCTCCAGGTCGCAGTGCGTCCGCCGCTGTTTGAGAGGCCGTCTTTGGGGCGGAGAGTCGGTCGGCGTGCGCAGCTGCAGCTCAGGGTGAAGCGAGGCCATCAGCGGGAAGAGCTCCGGCAGCTGCTTGTGGGTGCAGGCCCTGAGGTCGTCGATCATGCTGGCCAGGCTCGTGGGGAAGACGTTCATGCTGTCCACGAACCTCAGCTGCAGGCACTTCTCGCCCGACTTGCAGAGGGGTGGTCGCCCTGCTTGATCGCGGCCTGCAGGGCGCACCAGCCGCTGAGGGGCCTTGGCGCGGCCTTGGCCTTGCCCTTGGGCGCGGCCTTTGGCGCAGCCTTGGGCATGGGCATGGGCCTCTCGGGCTCGCTTCCTTCTTGATCGCCTTCTGGCTCTTCGCGCGGTGCCCTGCTGACAGGAGAGCCCATCGCGGCGATGTAGCGCAGCAGGAAGTGGAAGTCGTAGCCGCCCCCGTTGTGAAAGACCACAGGGATGGTCTTGGGCGTCTGGGCCTCATCGCGGCACAGCGCCCCGAGATACTGCCCGGTGCCGTGGCAGTGGTGGAGCTTCTTCTCGGTGGTCTTGAAGGACGCGAGGCACTCCCTGCAGTGAGTGGCGGCCCTGTGCTCCAGCTCCTCCCGCCGGGTCATGCTGACGGGCCTAGTTCTGCGTCTCCACGTGAGGTAGTGGTCGGCCAGCTTGAGAAGGTCGTTCAGCATGGTGCGGACGGCGTGGTACTTGTCGCTGTCCCGCTCGTGGTGCGTGAGCCTCAGTCTCAGCTCCTCGGGTGGCACGTAGCCGCAGCGGCCGACAGCGACGTAGCAGGAAGAAGCCGCGACGGTCTGGCGCGCCGGCTGCTGCTGCGCTATGTGGACCGTCGGGGCGGGCGTGCTGTAGACCTCGAGGTCCGCGTAGCACGTCAGGGGCGCGGAGGCCTTGCCCCTGTAGCGCAGCAGGCTCTTCTCGGGCCCGGGCAGCGGCACTTTCCGAGTGCGCTCAGCTCTCGATAGCGCTGGGTGGCGCGGTGGCGCTGCCACGAGGCCTTTTGGCGAAGCGGGCCATGCACCTCGGGCACTTGTACTCCATGCAGCCGCCGGTGTTGGTGGGCGTGGCTCCCAGGGTCAGCCCCTGCCTGCTGACCAGCGCCTGGAAGTTGTGGATCAGGCTGTAGTGGCCGCTGTGCAGGAGAAGCAGCACGGTGTGCCGGACGACGCCAGTGCCGCTCGGGGCGCGCTGCTGGAGGACGTGGTAGTACTCCAGCCCGTCCGTCCACAGGGTCTGCTGCCGCACGAAGACGAAGACCTCCACCCGCCCGGCGTTGCGGAGCTCGAAGGCCTCGATGTCGTCGAAGCCCACGGGGCGGTCCGTCGGCAGGCCAGAGAAGTCCACCCCCGCGTCGGCCAGAGCGGGCTGCCAGCCCGGCAGGCGCGATCCTCGGCGGCCGGCTGAGGGTTCCAGATGGCCTTCTTCTTGGCCAGGGTCTCGGGCAGCTCCTTCCAGCAGCCTCCCGCCTCGTTGGGCGGCGGGGGCGCGGGCATGTCGGCCAGCTGCTGCGAGGGCGCGGTCAGCAAATACGCTGCCGTGATGCCCACGACGGTCCAGTCGGACTCGGGGGGAGCGCTCGAGCGCGACCTCGAACTTCGTCCTGATGGCCGCCATCATGGTTCCACGGCGCCAGCCTGAGGAAGTAGAGCGTGAGCTCCACCCTGTCCTCGTCCTCATCGTTCGCAGCCGGGCGCGTCTGGAAGCTGACCTTGGCGAGGAAGGGCAGCCGAATTGCCAGCAGGTCTTGGAGCCGGTCCACCAGCAGCCGCATGGCATCGATGGTGAAGACCTGCTGCCCAGGAAGAGGGCGCAGCCGCAGCTCGCGGGTCCAAGCGGCCCCGTGCGGGCGCAGTTCTGTCACAGCGGCCTCGGCGCTAGGAGCGCGCGGCTCCTCCAGAGGCACCGCCCGGACGGCGCTGAGCCCCAGGCGGCCCCAGATGCGATCAGACAGCTCGGAGGTCATGGCGCGAATTGGTTTGAGCTGAATAAATTGCTTTCTATAGAAAAATAATAAAATATTCAGTCGGTCGGACGAGCGCTTCTTTTTTTCTGTCGCGTTCTGTCCTGGCTTCTGTTCTGTCCCGGATTCTATTCACAGCGAGTCGGTGGCGCTGCCCTGCAGGTTCAGCGCATTGAGGAGCTTTCTAGAAACCTCGTCCAGCTCCTTGCGCGCCTTCTCAAGCCGCTCCAAGGCAGCGAGGGTTGCGCTCTTGGCAGCCAGCGAGACCGGCAGCCGCTCAGCGATCTTCTTGCTGACGAGCTGCTCCTCCACCTCGAAGAGCTCCCTCTCGATCTGGGCCAGCGTTGCGACATCGCGCGTGCGAATGCGGCGCTGCCTCCGGGCCTCGCGCTTCTCGCGGAGCGCTTCCATCGGCGCCCAGCTCTCCTCCCCGCGCTCCTCGGCCATGGCGGGAGCTGCGCTGCGAGCCGCGCGCTGGTTCAAGCGCTTGCGACGCTTAAGCTGCAGGTTTTGCGCCCGCTTCAGCATCTCCTTCCAGTCCTGGATGTCGACCTCCTCCGCCGGGAACCTGCCGGCGAGCCCGTCAGCTATCAGCCGCTCCAGCACGGGCGCTCCCCGAGCGAGCTCGTCGTGCAGGCGGCTCACCTCCTCCAGAGAGGCTCCCCGCTTCAGCGCCTCGGCATCAACGGCGGCCTTCAGCACAGGCCTCAGCTGCTCGCGGCGCTCCAGGACGTGGGTGGCCATTCTGAATTTTTTTAATATCGGAAGAAACTACAGCGGGCACTCTCGAGAAGGTGGCTCCACACGCAGATCTGTGACCTCAAGGCTCAACCCGCACATGCCGCTCATCAGCCACAAGCTGCGCGCTCTCAGCCTAACGCGCGCGGCGCAGTGAGCCAGCTCAGCGGGGCGGTCCGCAAACGTGCCGCCGGCGTTCCAGAAGCGCGCGTGGGCCGGCAGCTTGGCTTTCAGCATCCAATCGCCGCCGCGCGATTGCCTCACAGAGGGCAGCAGCCGCTGGCGCACGGCATCGGGCGTGAGCTTTGCGTCGAAGACGCACTCGGATGCGGCCGCCAGCTGCTCGACCAGATCGGTCTCGGCCCGCTCCCAGAACAGCGGCTCCATGCACAAGAATTTGCCACCCTTTGCATTGGAGCGCACCTCGCCCAACTTCCACATGCTAGCCTGGCTCGTCATCCTTTTCTGTCTCCGATTAAAAAAAGATTGGTCTGAGCATGCGAAACTGCTTGAGCCGCGCCCTTGCCTGTGCGTGCTTTGTTGTGCTGGTGGTAATTGTTAAACATGCCGAGACTGGGAGGTCGTCTCCCTGGACATCGTGTCGAAATTTGAGCCCACGATCCTGTGCTACATCCGGAGCTGGGACTACACGCTGTTTCCGCCGGGGCACTTTGACATGGTCTGAACCAGCCCGGTCTGCACGGAGTACAGCCGAGCTCTGACGATGCGCCCTCGACGACTCGAGGAGGGCGACGCGCTGGTGCTCAGAGCCCTTGAGATCATGGCGCACTTCGACCCGCTCATGTGGGTCATAGAGAATCCGGCCACCGGGCTGCTGAAGACCCGCCCGTTCATGGAGCGCCCACGCTGGGTGGACGTTACCTACTGCAAGTACGGGACTCCGTACAGGAAGCAGACCCGACTGTGGACCAACATGCGCTGGAGACCAAGCCGAGGGCTGTGCAGGAGCGGCAGCCGGTGCGACGCGTGGGAGGACGGGAGGCATCTGAGGGGCGCTCAAGGGGGGCCTCGACTCATGGGGGGCCAGCGCGAGAGGGTCAGGGGGCAGTCGCGCGAGCTGCTTTACAGCATTCCTACGGCGCTGTGCGAGGAGATTGCGAGCGCGGCCACGGCAGAGCTTGCGGATCGGCTGAGCATCCCGGACTGAAGCGAGGGGCATTTCTTATAAGATGTTTTAATGACCCTAACGAGCTCATTTTTTTTCTTAGCAGGCATGCGCTCTGACGGCGGCCAATAAGCCGCCCCACGTGGCATAGCGCCACTGCCCGAAGACTGCGCCTCCACACTTTGGGCAGGACTTGCAGCTGACGCGGCGCCCATCTATCTCCCGCGTCACTCTCAGCAGGAGCGGGTTGCCCCACAGCTGCAGCTCCTCCAAAGTGCGCGCGGCATCTTCGATCAGCAGCCGCGCGGCGTGCAGGCAGCGCATCAGCGGCTCGCTGCAGGGCTTCTCAGCGCAATCCAGCACCTGCGCAGCCGCGGCCAGGGTCAGGCGTGTTGTGGGGTAGCTGAACACGAGCGACCTTCCTGAGAGGAGCACGCGGTTGAAGGACTCTACCAGCGCAGAGTCCAGGACGACCTGTGAGGCCAGAACTCGGACGTTCTGGATCTCGAAGTCGGTGCTCAGCGTGGCTCCCGCCGGGTGCGCCCCGGCGTTCACGGACCACAGCGCAGTCGTGGCGTCCGCGAACTCGATCTCTATCACCAGGTTCAGCTGCGGCGGCAGCATCTTCCCGCAGCGCAGGATGCCCACCATGGTGGGGCGCAGCAGCACGTCCGCGTAGCCGCTCTGGTGCACCGCGCGGGGCGTACGAGAGTTGTTCACCTCGTCGAAGCCCTCCACGGCCTTGTTCTGGTTGTACTCGCGGCCCTTCAGCAGGTCATGCACGGCCACGGTGCGGCCGTAGTAGTTAATGTCGTCGCAGCGCTGGCCGTTGGCGAAGACCTGGATCCTCTGGATGAAACAGGCGGGGTTCGGAGTGGCAGGCGCCAGGGGGTTGGTGGCGTCCGTGTTTCTGACTCTGAAGGCGATCTTGATCGACTCGGGGTCGATAAACGAGGTGCCGCTGGTCAGAGGAATGCGGCAGACCCTCGAGGGGGCGGGGGAGAAGGAGCTCAGCGAGCTGGGAAAATACTGCACGTCGTGCCGTGCGGTCACGTAGTTGGTGTTGCTGGTTTTCAGCTTGTAGTCCAGGCTCTGCATCAACTCATCCTGTGCTCCGGCTGTGACTACCTCCATGCTTCTTTAGGGAGCTTGCCCGGGAGTTCGGCTGGGACTGGGGCAGAGTCACAGGGTTCAGGCCCCAGGAGAAGGGGCGGGGCGTGTGATTGCGCCTGGACTCTGAAGCCAGACTGTGAGGAGGCGCGGCTGCTTGCGGGGCTGCCTGAAGTGCTGCTGCCGGAGGCTGAGTGGCGTCATTCATGTTGTTGGCGGACCGGACGTCCTGCACGGCCGCGTCCTCACTGCCCTGCTGAGGCCGGAAGAGCGTGTTCTCCAGCACCCAGCCCGTGCCGCGGGCCAGGCCGTAGGCTGCGCCGCCTGCGAGTCCCACAGCCAACCCTGCCGTTGCCTGCGCCAACTCCCGCCGTGGCAGCCATCGCTCCAGCAACCTCTCCCGCTGTGGGTGCGATCTGCCAGGCCCCCCAGGTACCCAAAGGCTCCGCCCACGCCCTCGGCGGCAACGGCAACCTCTCCCTCCTCTGCGGCCACAGCTGCCGTCTCCTCTATGGCCTGTGCTGCGCCACGCTCCACCTCCTGCGCGCGCTGCCCCGCCTCGTCCAGGAGGCGCTCTACGTCGTCTGGTCGGCCTATGATCTGCGGTGGTGGCTGCGGCTGCGGCCCTGGGCGGGGCAACACATTTAGGCGGACGTACTCAGCAGCGTCCTGGGGGAGCTGGGAGCGGAAGGCCTGCGCCGCCGCGAGTCCTGCTGCTCCTGCGCCCACAAGGTCCGCTGCTGCCTGCGCTCCATCGGCCGCGCTGCGCAGACGGCGCCTTAACTGCACTGACCTGCGCCGCTAACTGCATCATGGTCTTGCCACCCTTTGGTTTTGCCTCGTTCTCACAGTTGGGGTCTGAAAGTTTCTTGACCTGGTCGTGTTGCGGGCTGGTTCCTTTCACATCCTTCGCAGGTTGCTTGGATGCAGGTGTGGGGTCATCGCTGCGGGCAGTGGTGGGTTCACACTGTTGGTCTGGAAGTTCTTCGGAGCTTGGAGCACTGGCTGCGTTGGATGTCTCTGGGCTGGAGGTGACGTCTTGTTCCTCTTCAGCTGCTTGTGGTTCGTGCTCAAGGGCGGCCCCTGACCGTTGTTTGTCAGCGCGTCGGCCTCTGGGTCTCCAGCCAGGTCGTCCTCGCCGAAGCGGTTTCCTCCGCCTTGGCGCATCCGGGCCAAGTCCTCGTCCGTGGCCTCGGTGGGAGTGCGGAAGCCTTCCTCTGGAATCGCCCTCAAAGGAGTATGCTGCAGAGGCTGCGGGTTGGGGTCCTCGCTGGACTGCACGAAGTCGTCCAAGTAGAAGTGGCTCGTGATGAACGTGGTGGCCTTGCGGTCTGGCTGGTCCAGGGGCAGCGGCTCATTCCGCTCCAGGTAGCCCACAACCTGCTCGAAGCGCGGGCGCTGATTGAAGCCGTGGGACCGAAGCGTCTTCATTTTACTGTTGCGCAACGTCGCCCGCTGCGCGTAGCGCAGCTGAGGGACCTGGCGGTGCACGGCCTCCGTCAGCCGGCTCACATCGTCCAGGTGCCGCTGCCCCTCTTGGGCCAGCCTGCGCTCCCCTAGCCAGTTATTGAAGGCCCGCGCCTCCTCCAGCTCTCGCTGGCGCTTCAGCAACAGCGGCTGCAGGTCGTAGCTCGGATAAGTCTTGCGAAACCACCGGAGCATCTGCGGCTCGTTGCGAGGCTCTAGGGACATCATCGTGCTTTTCATACCAGTACGCTTGCGCCCGCCGTCAGCCGGTCGTAGGCCGACTGCCTCTCCAGCATGCGCATGGCGCGCTCGCTCGGACGAGGCGCTTCTACAGGCTCGGGCTACCTCTCTGTGTACCTCGGGCTCGGGCTGTACCTCGGGCTCTAACTGCGGCTCGGGCACGGGCGCTGCCTTGGGCGCAGCCTTGGGCGTGGGTGCTGCCTTGGGTGCTGCCTTGGGCGCGGGCGCTGCCTTGGGCACGGGCGCTGCCTTGGGTGCTGCCTTGGGCGGTGCCTTGGGTGCTGCCTTGGGCGCTGCCTTGGCCACGGGCGCTGCCTTGGCCACGGGTGCTGCCTTGGCCGCGGGTGCTGCCTTGGGTGCAGCCTTGGGAGCCGTCTTGGGCTTTGTGGGAAATCTCACCCTCTTGGGACGGAAGGGGGAGTCATACGCCGGCTCCGTGGGCAGGTCGTCGATCATTTTTTCTCTCCTCGCCAGGTCTTCGATCATTTTTTTTCTCTTCGCCAGGGGCAGCTCGGGCGGCTTGGGCTTGTTTTTACTACCCGGAGGTCTGCCTCTAGGCCTTGGCGCCGGTTGCGCTTGCTTCATCGGTTTTTTTAATAGAAAATATTTTTTTAAAAGACCTTCGGGGAATTAGACGTGATCCAAAAACAGCACGAAGGACAAGGACGTGCCCCGCAGTCGGACGACTTGGCCTTCCAGGTCTGTCAGCCGGAAGCGCAGGTGTCTCAGGGTGATGGGGCCCCTAACGGCCATGAAGTGCCCGTCATCGGAGCCGGTCTCCACGATGGTGCCCACGCCGCTCTTCAGCGTTATCTTGGACAGGATGTCGTCCCCCAGATTGCCCAGCACGCGGCGTTGGCCAGCTGGGGGCAGCGGAGGTAGACCTCGCTGTATGCCATCATGCGGACGAACTCAAAGACCTGCTGCCCGCCAGAGACGAAGCTGGGGCCAAGCATGTGGTCGATGCTGAAGGGCTTGGTCGGCGATGCGGCCGGCGAGGTGGGGTAGTCCACAGCGTCTGGGAACTGCTGCTGCAGCTCCAGATCGTTCAGTATGAGGCGGTTGCCGTCGTAGGCTACGCTGAGGCTGTTCGTGGTCTCGCTATAGGTAGCAGTAGCGAAGTTGGAGCTGATCCAGGCTGCCAGCCGGGAGCCCGTGTAGGCGCCTTCCGGAAGGAGCGCCCAATTCAGCGAGCGCGGCGTCTACCCAGTACAAGTAGCGGCCCCGGTCTGTCGAGAGGAAGCTGTCGGCGATTCTGATCTTATAGACGGCCAGCCTGGCATCGCTCTGCAGGTGCAGAGACTCTCCCAGGTCCACCTCGAAGTCGCTGTCCGAGCCGGCTACCCTCTTGCGGCTGTCCACGTAGATCGTCGTCATTCTTTTCTTTAGGAAGCCACCTGTTCGGCGAACGATGGGTGGCTGGACTGCTGCGACGGAGGTGCAGCAGGAGATGTTTTCACACCTCGCGTTTATCAGCGTGGAGCTTGCGAACAGCTTCTGGCCCAGGAAGCTGAGCGCCGCTCCCATCGGCTTCTCTTTCCAGTGCAAAACGCTCTTCGAAGCGCATGTGGAACATTTGATTCTTTGGCTTGAGGTAGTAGACGAAGAGGAAGCTGTAGGGCCTGCTCGTAGATCCTGTGCAGCTTGTCCTTCGGCAACAGGGCGCTCAGCTCTTCGATGACGGCCTCCAGCTCGTGCTGGTTGCGCAGCCTCCAGCAGCAGAGAAATTGCATGTTCACCCGCACGGCTGCGCTGATGAGCCTCAGCTTCTGGGAGCTCACCCAGGTGCTTATTTGCAGGTGCCGGCCCCTGATGAAGAGCGTATCCAGGGCGCCGTGAGGTTTGTGGAGCTGTGGGCTATCTGCAAAGTCGTCGCAGACTATCAGCACCTGATACAGCTTCTTCATCTCCAACTTCTTGGATGTCTCGGTGATCTTGCGCTGCCTCTGGATGATGCCCCGCAGCGCTGCCTCGTCCCACTCGTCGTAGTAGGCCTGTTCCCGCTCGGTATTAACGCCCAGGTCCTCCTCTATGTACTTCTGGACGGGGATCCAGCCGTCGTCGATATTGATGGACGGACTGAAGATATAGATTTTCTCGAAGACTCCGCGGTATTGCTCCAGAATCATGCTGATCAGCGCCACGGTTTTGCCGGACTTGCTGGGGCCGGGGAAGATGCCCGTACATGGTACCAGGGGCACCACGGGGTCCGAGGGCTGTTTGCTGCTGCTAATGAAACAGCTTGATCTTCCCCATCTCCTTTGCCTTACTTCCCAAATTCGTCGGGAAGCCGGGCAGTGAGACCGGGATGAATCTAAAGGCTGGCATGCGGCTGAAGTACATGGGAAGCAAATCGTGGTTGGCCCCACACGTGGACCGGCTGCTGGGGGACGTCGCTGTGCTTCACTCTCCCTTCTTCGGCTCTGGAAAGCTGGAGTACTACCTCGCAACCCGGCGTCCGGCCCTGGAGGTGCGTGGTGTCGACGCCGTCGCAAACCTGCACCGCTGTTACTTAAAGCAAGACCCGGTCTTCCTGCGCTCCTTGCTGCGCCTGGCGGGGCGCAAGATAGACAGGCGCTTCTACTTCAGTCACCTCCTGCCGGGCACTCAGAGAGGCCGCGCCGGCGCCGGGCCGCCTGCTCGTACGTCCTGCTGCGCAACAGCTTCTCGGGAAAGTGGGGCTCCTTCATACAGCAGCGCCCGCTGGGGCTGAGCAGCGTGCGGCGTATGCAGCGGCCACCACGCAATGTGACCGTGCGATGTCAGGACGCACTGGCCTGTCTACCCCGCCAGGCACCCCGACAGGCCATATATGCCGATCCGCCCTACGAACTACTACGGCACGAGGAGGCGGGGGCATGACCTGGCCTTCCACTCGGAGCTCCGCAAGCGGCCTGCCCTTCGTCCTGAGCATAAACGACGTGCCTGATGCCTGGGAGCTCTACAGCAGGGCCGGCTCCATCACAAGGCTGTGCTCTGGCAAGAACGGCTCCAAGCCCGAGCTGCTGGTAGTGTAGCGGGGCAATCCTGCTGTGGCGACAGGATTGAGTGAAGCAATCCTGCGCTGACAACAGGATTGACTGAAAGGCACCAGGCCCGCACCAGGCCCGCACCAGGCCCGCACCAGGCCCGCACCAGGCCCCAATCCGACTTCGGTATGGAGCGAGGTCGGATTTCCGACTTCGGTGGAGAGAATTTTGGCTCTTAGAGTGAAGCCGCGGAGCTGGTTTCGCTTTTCCAAGCCTTTTGCGCACTTTTCGGCCCCAAAGAGAGCGGTGACGGTGACATCGCGGTGAGAGCGTTTTTGGGCCAAAAAGCGCCGTTTTGGGACGGTGAGATGGCGGAGCGACGTTTCGGAGGTTCGATTCCTCCCCGGTACCTCGGCGGGCTGACGTGTTAGAGACCGGTGACATCGGCGGTGACAAGTTCAGCGGGCTGCCGTGTTATGTGGGAGAACCTCGGCAGGCTGACGTGTTATGTGGGAGCACCTCGGCAGGCTGTCGTGTTAGACACCGGCGACAGAGGTGGTGTACCTCGGCAGGCTGACGTGTTAGAGACCGGTGACATCGGCGGTGACAAGCTCAGCGGGCTGGAATTCGCAGGCTTTTCGGGGTAGAAAACGGATTTCGGAGCACGGCGAACACCTGGAACCGGTTTTTGGCGGAAAACGAGCGAATTTGGAGGCCCAGGCAGCACATTTGACGCCGGACACGAAAAACGCACTTTTCGGAGTTCGCCGTTTTCAGCGCTTTTTGCTCTAAAAACGGAGCGGTGACGAAGCGGTGACATCGCTGGTGACAAGCGTTTTTTGGGCGAAATTTGGCTGTTTTGGAGCGTTTTGGGACCAAAAATCACAAATAGTTAGGTTACTATAAGCTGCCTTTCCTTGCTTCCGCGAACGGTTCCCAAGTCGTGAAGCCCACCCAGGCCGGCGCGTTAACAACTCCGCTGCCGGATTGCGTCGAGGGCGCTCTGGAGCGTGGTCTCGCGCCGAGAGTGCGTTCGTGGGACGAGGCCAGCAGCGTTACGTCGGCCTTGGCCCCCTGAAGTGCCGTGATGCTGCGTCCCGGCTAGAAAGCTGTGCTACGACGAGGGCCGGTGGCAAGACCAGCAGGGCATTTGCTAACTTGGTGTCTACCTCCAGCGGCGTGTCCAACACGTCCACCGTGCAAAGCAGGGAGGCCAGCGCGTGGCGTGTACGTCAGCGCGGCCGACTCGCAGGGCGTCTGGAGCACGGCGCGCCTGGACTCGCGCTGGGATCAGCAGCTGCAAGGCAGGGAGTGTCCGCCCACACGGCAGGCTTTTTCCAGAAGCCATGCCTGCACGCATTGGAAGGCCGCTGAGGAAGTCATGATAAGTGGCTGCGCGGGTTTTTGAGACCATTCGAGCATTTGGGACCATTCATGCATTCGGCGGGCTTTTTTTCTTTAGCGCGTGGGCTGGGGGTCAAACAGACTTGTTAGAGGGATCAGATTGACTTGTTCACTTGCAGAAGCATCAAAAAGACTTGTGAAGCATCAGATTGGCTTGTAAGGGGGGTCAGATTAACTTGTGGGGGATCAGACTGACTTGTGGCCGTATCATCTTCATCAACCATCATCATCATCGGCATCATCAGCATCATCATCATCATCATCATCGTCATCATCATCATCATGTGTGTCATCATCATCATCATCATCATCATCATCATCATCATCATCCGTCATCAGCATCATCACTATCATCATCATGATCATCTCATCTCTAAACCCTAAACCCTAAACCCTACGCGCCCATGCATAGGGCGCGTCTGCATTTCATCCTTTTACGGCCGATGGCGGCCGACAAGTCTTTAGCTTGGAGGCTTCTAGCTGGAATCCAAGCATTGCCTTATGGGCATCCTCAAGAATCTTATAAGATATACCCTAAACTGCAAACACGAGACTGTTGAGGTTCTCCTTTGGACTTGCTTCACTTTGCTACTGCCTTGATAAAACGGCCATTCGATTTGGCATTGATAAAACGGCCATCAGGCCGGCTAGAAGCTTGGCCGGGCCGCTGATAATTTGCTTGCTGCATTATCATCAGCATCATTATCATCATGATGATGATGACGATGATGATGATGGTGATGATGACTATGATGATGATGGTGATGATGACGACGATGATGATGATGATGGATGATGATGATGCTGATGCCGATGATGCTGATGATGAGGTGATGATGAAGATTCGGTTTCCTCCATTTTTGATTCGTGTTGCCCGGGTCCAGCAGGGCAGGCTCCGTAATTGGTTTTGCGCAAACTTTATCAGCAGTAACCGTGAACTACCAAGCGCAAACTTGAGGATGATGATGATAATGCTGATGGTGATGATGATGATGGTGGATGAAGATGATGATGATGCTGAGGATGAACGATGATGATGATGATGCTGATGATGATGATGATGGATGATGAGGATGATGATGATGCCGCTGATGATGATGATGATAGTGATGATGTTGATGGATAACGCTGCTGATGATGAATGATGATGATGGTCATGATGAGGATGACGACGACGATGATGATAGTGATGATGATGATGATGATGTATAATGCTGCTGATGATGAATGATGATGATGGTAATGATGAGGATGACGACGTTGATGATGATGATAGTGATGATGATGATGGATATTGCTGCTGATGATGAATGATGATGATAATGATGAGGATGACGACGATGATGATGATGATGAATGATGACAATGATGACGGTGACAGGTCACGACGCTGATGACTATGATAAAGAATGATGATGATGATGATGACGACGGTGATGATGATGATGATGATGATAATGATGATGATGATGCTGAGGATGATGATGCTGGTGATGATTATGATGATGATGACAATGATGATGGTGACGGACGAGGATGGATGATGATGATGATGATGATGATGATCATGATGATGATGATGATGATGATGATGATCGATGGACGATAATGATGATGAGGAGGAGGACGATGAGTGACGAATGATGGCTTTTCGGTGAGCAACTAACAAGCCAATCTGATGCTCGAAGCTATTCAAGCCATAACAAGTCAATCTGATCCCTCTCACAAGCCAATGCTGATGCTCACAAGTCAATCTAATGCTCCTCACAAGCCAGTCTGATCCTTCTCACAAGCCAATCTAAAAACAAACAAGCCAATCCAATTCTTCACAAGTGGTTTTGATGAGTTTTCAAATCACAAGCCAATCTGATGCCTTCCACAACCCAAATTGATGAGCAGACCTTAGCGCGTTTCCCTTGCCCTGTCCAAATCCTCCTCAAGCTCATCAACGCGCACCTCCGCCAGCACCGCTCGCTCACGAAGGTCTTCGTTCTCTTCCTTGAGGACCTCGACGCGGCGCTCCAGCCGCCAGCGGAGAATGTCGATGCTGCGCTCCAGCTCTCCAACACGCTCCTTAGCCAGCAGGCTCTGGCGATACGTCGAGGGCTAAAAAAGTCCGCCCAAGGCTTGAATGGTGCCAAAAAAACCCGCGCAGCGCCGAGCGTCTGTACCGCCGGCGATCACCTCTATGAGAAGCTCTTCGGCGAAACTATGCGCTGCGACAACAGATTTCTCCGCTGGCGGCTGGACCGTTTCAACAAGCTCTTTGACAAAGAGGTGCGAGCCTCAAGCAGCGCATCCTCGCGAGGTCGCATGGGGGAGGCCGCTGGGCCATCAGAGCGGCCGCAAGGCTGGGAGCGTCCTCGCCCACCCACGCAGCGGGCTTCTCCAGAAGCCATGCCTGCACACATCGGAAGGCCATCGAGGAAGTCATCTTGATCGAATAAGTATTATCAAGAAAGCGAGAAAGCGAGAGCTCGGGATCTTTTTTTCGGTTCTGACAGTCTACGCCCAGCATCGGCTCAGCCGCAGCGGCAGCGTCGGAGCGGGCCCCAGAGGCGGGGGCCCCACGAGGAACTCCATCACAAGGTCGAAGGGCGCGGAGCCTGGCGGAGCGTAAGCGCCCAGCATCCGCAGCTGCTCCAGGTTGCGCCAGTGTCCCAGTGGGCGCGAGTTGTGAGCGTCGAGGCCGTAGACCTTGTCGTTGAAGGGTGAGAGGGACTTCTCGACGGTCTCCACGGCGATCTCGTGTGCGCGGCTGCGCAGCTGCGCGAAGGCCGCCCTGCGCTCGCTGCCTTCCTCCAGCACCTCCCTGTACTCGAGATGCCGGACGTTGGTCACCGCCTTCTTTGGCACGCCCTTGATCTTGTGCTTCTCCTTGCGCGCGCCGTCGGGCTGGACCGTGAGGATGCTGTACATCTTGGAGCGCAGGCCGACGTACTCCAGGATCCTGGCGGGGAAGGTCTCGTCGCCGAGCTTGCCCAGCTGGCCCATCACCTCGATGGCCTTGGCGCGCGCCGCTGCCGAGAGCGCGCTCAGGTCCCTCTCGGGGTCCTGACTTGCCGGCCACGTCGAAGAGGGTGGCGCCGTTCAGGTTCGCCTTGGCCATGGTGTGGAGCGGGTCCTGCTCGAAGATCTGCACCATCACGGAGTCGGTGTCCGTGAAGAGCAGCCTCATCTTCGGGAAGAGCCTCCTCATGTGGAGGTAGTAGGCCTTCTCCATCATGAGCTTGGAGAGCTGCAGCGTGCGGGCGCCGACTTGGGTGGGCACGCTCATGAAGGCTTTGCTGCGGTTCGTCTTGAGCGTCTCCACAAAGGCCAGGAACCCCTCCGAGTCGTTGATCTGGAGCTCGAAGTTCGTCACGGAGCTCTTGCCCACGGCCCGCTCGAACTTGGCCGGGTCCACGTAGGCGTTCGTGTTCCTGAACTTGTCGGGGCTCATGCAGCAGCGGCCGAAGATGGCGTTCTGGGTGAGCTTCACCACCTTCTCGGCGACCACGCTCCCCGCCGTCTTGAGCTGCCTCCGCTCGCTGTGCTTGAGCTCCATGAAGCCCGCCATGAAGGGGCTGCAGGCGAAGCGGTAGGCTCTGTGCAGCCTCCAGATCCTGGCGCCCAGCACATCCCGCAGGAACTTGAGCCGCTTGCCGTCCACGCCCTCCTCTACGTGCATGCCGAGGAAGGGCACGAGCTTCTCGCAGGGCGACGGGGAGAGGCCGAGGCGCTCCGCCATGTCCGCCGTGTGCGGCCCGTACAAGCCCTTCCCGACCTTGGGCAGTCCGGACAACCGCTTTTGATGTGTGCCAGGATTCGTGGCACCAGTTTGCGCTCATGCATCCAATGCAGCCAGGGCCTGGCGACTGCTTGCAGCGGGTGTTCTGGTTTGGGACGACACCAATCTGCGGAGGAGGCGCCAGTGTGATGGGTCTGGAGAAATTAGAGTGCAATGGCAGAAGGAGCCTGTTTTACTGACCCTTCCTATGCCTACCTGGGCTAGTTGCAGGGCCAGGGAAGGAGGGTATTCAGCGGTCAGGGTGCTAAGGTATACCCCTTGTTCTTTCACGCCTGCAATGCTTTGATGCTTGTATGAGTGATTGCAGCGAGCCTCCAGCCCTTGTATTTTCGAACTGCAGCCGAACGCCCACGACTTGGAGAAGGCTTTGTTGTGCATGCAGGCGTCTACCCACACCAGGGCACACTGGTGATCGCGTAGCATTTGGAAGTTGGCCTCTTCCAGCCAGGACATGGCTGATGGCGGCTGTTCCCAAATGCCAACGCCTCCTTTGGAGACCACTGCTCTGAACAGGGCTCCACCACGGTCGTGGATGGTCTTGCTATCCAGCAGTTTTTTACGCTGTGCAGGCGAAAGGTTGGGGACCCCGTCCATGTACTGCGGCGTTCTCAAGGCTTTGGGCCCGCCCGGGCGTAGTTTGAGTCTGGAGTATTCTTTGCAAGGCGGGGCAAGCATGATCAGGGCCACGATTCCTGACCAGCAGAGTCTGAGCAGGGCCTCGAAGACTTCGTCATCCAGGATGTCGTGCGCAGTGTCTCCATCTAGGTCAAAAGGCTCGAAGCAGTCAAAGGCTAATGGCGGCCGACGTCACTGAGTGCAGCCTACCTGCAAACACGTCCAAAATGGGGCTGGGTGCAACGGTGAGTCCGACAAGCTTGCCTGGGCGGGCGTGTGTGGCCTTGGCCAAGCGCTTGGCTCGCTACGGTGCGCAGAAGGCAAGGCTGGAGTCAGGGCAGTGTCCCCTGGCACATGCAATGACGGCGCATGAGGCCCGCCGTGGGGCAAGGCCGGCGGAGGCATGGCTGCCCGATCCTGTGCCGGTCCAAGATCCGGGCTGTTTCACGTGTGTTTATTGGTGTTGCAGGGCGTGGTGGTGCTGGCACGGATGGCTTGGACATTTTTGGGCGCAGCTGTAGGAGTGCGCATCGTTTCTCATGTGCGTCAGCTCGTACAAGGCATCATCCAGGGACCATTGCTGCCCTAGAAGGTCGGATATGGCTGCCCAGAGCTTGCGATCAGCTGACAGAAGCTCTTGGGTATTCACCGTATGAAGGCCTAGGTTAGGATCTGGCTGTGTGAGACACAGGTCGGCTATTTTCTTGTCGAAGGCCTTGAGGTTCGACAGGTGCGCTGCTTGGCACAGGGCCAGACCGAAACACGGTCTGGATGCGGGTGAGCCACCCCGCTGACAGCGAGTGGTGCTCCACGGACACCTCCGGTGTGTCATCAAAGAAGGCCTGACTCAGGAGCTGTAACTCTGAGCGCACTGCTCGGGCCGACTTTGCTTCCATGCGTTCCTGGTACTGCCGTGATGAAAGGCGATACTGCCAGGGCAGGACTGCCCGGGCTTCAGGCCCTCGTGCACAAGGCTCAGAAGGCGGATGGACGGCGTGGTGTCCGCGTCCAGCAGCTCACCGGGGTAGTTGGATTTGAAGGTCTCTACCAGGCTTGACACGCGTTCGGATGTGAGCTTGGGTGGCAAGTGCTCTGCCCAAGATGCAATTTGACTGGGCTGCGTGCATGGAGACCCGGAGCTGGCGGCCGCGGGAGGCTCTGAGCGCAGGCTGAGCCGATGGCGCTCGGCTAGGGCTTTCCTTAAGGCGCGCTGCTGCCACACTAGATTCTGGATCCTCTATGTTGTTGGCTGTCCAGAAGTCCCTGGCAGAAACTATGAAAGGCTGCAAGTCTGCAATGTTGGGGAAGGCGAAGGCGAAGTCAGAAGGGCAGTCAAAACCTCTGGCCAAAACGAGGTCCTGCAGGCCTTCAGGGACCCGGGCTTCTGCCAGGACGTCCTGTAGCCGATCGCGATCCATGTGCATCAGCAATGCATGCTTGGAGGGCTTGTTTGAGAGGAAAAAGGATAGCTGCGAAATGTGTACAGTCAGTGCGGATGGCAGGCTCTGGACCGGCGCTTGAGCGCTGCTGAGTCGCCGACCTCTCAAAGGGCAATCGAATCGTGTCGGTTCGGCTGTGCTGTGTGTGTCAAGGGGCATGAACAGCTTATTTTAGCACAGCACGGCCATGCATGCCTTGCGTTTGCAGAGCTGCATGTCTGGATGAATCTGATGCACAGGGTACGAGCAATGCTTTAGATGCAAGCCGCAAGCTGTCTGTACTGAGTTGCCGTGAGTGCACTGCACGGCATGCACGGATCCCCAGGGCACAAGGCGAATGCCAATTGAATCGGACTGCAAGGGCTGGCGCCCGCGTGCAAGGCGAGAGATCTGGTGAGCACGCCTGCTCATCTGGTGGTTCTTCTTCGGATTCGGCCTCCGAAGATTCCAAGGCGGCTCTTGCCACTGCGAGTGCTTCCTCATCTGCATCCAGGGCTGTGGACAACAAATTGTCCACCTCCCTGTGGTACAAGAATCTTGTCAGGCTGGGTGGGAGGCTCTGAAGCTGCAGATGGCTCGGAGGGCTGCCCTGCGGAACCTGAAAGGCTGGTTCCACACACGGTTGGTGCTGCCCCCCCCGAGCCATTGGTCGAGGGGGTCTCCAGCCCCGTCTGATGGCGGAGGTGAGCTCAGACTGGACCCACAAGGCTTCTATGGTGTCGTCCCTGCTGTACAGCAGTGCGGACGAGAGGCGATGGTGTCCCTTCGTAGCTGCGCTGCAGCACTGAGTAATGCGCATTTAAGGCTGTGAAGGGTAAACGAGGAAGCCTCGTGCTGGGTGACCAGCTGGCCGCCTTCCGATTTCCACGGCAACTGTATGGCCCAGCGAAGGCATACCAGTGCTTGCAAATAGGACATCGGACGCGAAAGGCTGGGGCATGCGTGAGACTCCAGGTTTGGAATGCAGGGCAAAATGAAGTCGGGCACAAACGAATCTCCCCATTCGGCGTGGGTGGCGTCTAAAGCTTGACTGAGCAGAGCCAGCCACTTCACTAGCCAGGATGTGCTAATGTCTTCACCTCGGAAACCGAAAGGCAAGCATGCGAAGGGCTGTCCCTGGCAAGTTGTCTTGGTGGCCCAACACAGGCCACGAAGTGCCTGCGCAGACAGCGAGAGAGCGGAGGGCTTGATTCTCTGAATGTCCCCAAATCTTAGGCTGCAATGGGCGCACAAAAGCAGGGCGCCTAGTAACAGGCCCACGGCGGGCGTGCAAGCGGGAGAAACTATGTGTTCCTCCCATGCGGCAAGTATAGCCAGTGGCAAAGGCAAGGCTTCCCGTCGATCGTGTGGTTTAGGGTTGTAGGCAAAGGACTTGATTAAGGGACTACCCATCAAGTCTAGCAGGCTTGATATCTGCCCAATGCGTGCAAACCAAGACAGGGCCTTGCTCATCATGATGGCACTGCATTTGAGTGCCGTGCGGTCCTCTGCTTGAGACACATGGCAGCCTGCGATGAAGTCTGAAAGATGGGCCAGGGTAAGGCTCATCAAATCACCCACGCACTGATTTACAAAGGTGAGAAAAAGGCGGATGGCACGGAGGTACTGCGACAGCGTGCCCCCCGAAAATTTCCGCAGCGATGCTTCAACAAGGATCTGCGGGTGCTGCGAGGCTTCCAGGGCTTGCGCCAGCTTGCTGCTAGTGACGCAGGATTTGAGTATCCAAACCCATTCGGCAGTACACTTGTCCTTCAGCGTGGCTCAGCTGAGCAGTAGAAGAGGGCCATATGGCCTGGGCATTGCAGGCCTGGCGCCAAACACGCGGCGTAAGGGTCACTGTGATTGGCGGGCTGAGCAGGGATCGAACCTGGTCTGTGCGTTCCTGGCTGATGTGTGACTGCAAGGCTAGACTGCGAGGCCAAGGCCTGCAGAGGGCAAGAAAAAGGGTCTACCCAGGACCTTACTCTGGAACTGGGCCCTGGTCTCTGATTCGCCACTGAAGGCCTGGGGCAATGAGGCAGTGCTGAGTGGCTCCGCAGCTGAAAGCGGAGATCACTGACATGAGCGCGCACTGGGTAAGGTCTGAACCGACTGCCATGTTCCTTGCCTAAGGGCAAGCCGAGCTCTGGGTTGGCTCGGCGATGTAGAATCGGCGGCAGTTGCAGGGCGTACGTCCAGAGGGCCTGACAACTGGTGTGGGCAAAAGGCCGGGCGGTCTTCTGCCATTTCTTCTGAAAGGCCATCGGGGGAGAATGAAAATGCTCTCCCCCAGAATTGTTTGCTGCGGTAAGGCATCGAGCCTAAATGCATGCAGGTCAAGAGGGTGGCATATGTACACGCGACCATCTGAGGTGTTGACCAGAAGGCTCGTTGGTGTACCTGCGCCGCAGCAGAGTCATGATCAGTCCGCAATATTAGGGCGGATGGGTGGTGCAACAAGACTATGCCTGTTTTCCTGCATCTGCTGCATACGGAGCGGTCGTAAGGAGGGCCAACGCACTGTGCAGGCTGCACAAGGAAGGCGATGGGTTGCAAACAAGACCAAGGCTTTACAGAAGACAGTTCTTATTAAACAGGAAAAGGAAAAGAGCGCACTGCGCGGCCCTCCTGAAGCTGAGTTGTGCGATCAGGCACAGGGCAAGGCATCAGTACATGGCGACATTGGGTTGCATGGATTCATAGCACCGGCTGCAATAGTGCGAAGTGTGCGTATCCTCGCACAGGGGAATCCTGTCGTTGATGATGCGGCCGCAGGCTGAGTGGAAAGGGCAGGGCGATGACGCACAAGCGCAGCACACTCGGGATTGGTCGTCCAGGTACCACGCTTTGGCGACTCCCCCTGCTCGCGCAGCCTTCATAGTGCAGGGCAGTCGCATAGCAGGAATTTGCGCACACTGCTCCAGTTGGGCGATAGTGCGTGTGTTCTCCTGCGGCTGCGCTAAGACTGCCATTCATTGCGTTTCCAGCAGGAGTCAATGCTGAAGGCGTGATGTTCTTCGTCAATGCGCGTGGCACACGTGGGGGGGCTGCTGAAAGGCAGGTCATAGAAGTTCATCCACCGTGTCCGGTGCAAGGCCCAAGTACTGCAGATCAGGCCTGGGCTCATGGAACCCGGATGAAGGCTGCGGGGGCCAGTCGCAAGGCGGGCTGCCTTGGGCGGGGGCCCGGGCGGAGGCCTCTGTGGCTCCGAAGGCAATGGTCTTGGCTTGGGTGCAGCCTTGGGAGCCACCTCTTGCTTAGCCGGCAGGGCATCGTCTGGCAAGTCCGGAGCGTTGGGCCAATTCGGAGCTGACGGCGAAGGGCGAGGCTTTGGTACCGCGGTTGAGGCAGTCTCTGGATTTGCCGGCAGTGCGTTTTGAGAAGTCACTGGTGCGGGTGCTGAGTCTGCCGGCGGGGCCTCGCGAGGCAGCTCGGGTGCGAGCTGGTCGGCCCAAGGCTTTTCATTTTTGCTGCAGGGCTGATACAAAAAAAATTCTGCCCTGGCAGGGTTGAAGAGAGGCACCAAGGGCGGCTCTTCAGTGCAAGGCTCTGGAAGGTCTTGAGTGGACGCCCCTTCAGGCGGCAAAGTTGAAGACTCATCCGTGGGAAGGGCGGCTTCTGGCAAAGGCGACGAGGATCTCGAGGCCGTCCGCTCACGCAGAGCTGTAAGCATGGCGGTCAAGGCTGCTTGGTTCTCTTCTGTCATGCTGGAGACAATGCCCATCAGGTCTGGCACTGAAGAGGGCACCTGGTCCGACATGCTTAAGGCAAGTGAATGGGGCCGAGCAGGAGCGTGGCGCGTTGCACACTGCTGAAATGGCTACAAACACAAGGCAGTGGTAGCAAACCAGATGCGCAAACAAAGCAGCTAGTCGGGGCACTTGATGACAAGGCTGCTGGAGAGCCAGCGCGAGCCTGTCATGATGCCCATGCACAAAAGCCAGAAAATGGCCTGGATGTGGCACAACTGTCAGATTAAGGCTACGGCAGAATGTGCCTGAGTCCGCCGATTGACTGTGCTTGTCAGAGCGGGTGTCAAGCAAGGCGCGAGCCACACACTTTTAAATCTGGGAGCATGAAGTGAGGTCCACTGGTTCGTGAGAGTGCATCTCCAAGGCTGGCAATGCGGGCATTGCAGGCTGAAGACGCACTATAATGAATTCAAGGTCTTCAAGGCAAGACAAAACCGCGTTCAGAAGGCGGGTTGTCTTAGGGCCAACACAGGCGTGCAAGAGTGAAACTAAGGCTGCCTCTGAGTGCTCGTGCCAGCGATGCTGCACTGCGAAGTTCCTGAAGTTCGGGTCGCAGGCAGCTGTCAGGAGACCCCTGGCTGAATGACTTGTTGTCTGGCCAAAGAAACATGCTGTAGGTTTGCTCCAGTCAAAGGCGGAGGCAAACAAGGCAAGGCTGTTCACGGTGAAGGTCTGGCCCTGATTGGCATATGCAATGGCAAAGGCGCACAGTGTCGCTGGCACAGTTAGCACTACTGCAAGCAACCCACAGCCACATTGGTGGTGGGCACTACTCGTTTAGCATGCCTTCAGGCACAGACAATTCCGCCACGGAAGCAAGCCTTAACAAGTTGTTCACGACCTCCTGGCCGTTGCAACTCTTCGTGCGGGGTCAATGTGCCTCCTGCTCCAGGCGCACCAGTGCCCTGGAAGCAGTGCTACTTTCAGCAATCCCGGTAAAAAGAACTGCGGCCGCTTCGGATGAGCTTTGTTCTTTTGAGGTTTCATGTTTGGGTTCAAGCTAGGAGCAGTGCAACATGCCTTAACAGGGCATTTTTAGACGGAAAAACACCCGAGCGATAATTTTTAGGAAGCAGTTCAAAACTGTTCATTTTTGAATCGGAGTTTGAAAGGAAAACGCTCCTAAGTCAGAATCGGCCAAGAAAACTTTAATCTGGTCATGATCGAATAGAAAATCCAAAAACGGAGCTCTGGAGCTGTCTGATCATGTTTGAGCAGGAAAGTGCGAAGGGACATGCTTCTAAGGCACAATCGCCGGAAGAGGATTGAAATTGAGTCTTTGAATAGGATTTCCTTGCTACTTACGCATATGCAGCAATGGGGGGGGGTTTCTCAGTGTCTCGCAGTGTGCAAATTGCCAATTGATAAACATTTATACACGTTTCGGCCGACAAGGACTTAGACATGTTTTCCTCCAGCGTGGCTTCGATCATGTTTTTGGAAAAGGGCATTCTCAAGGAAACACTCCCAAGCGAGAATTGGAGGAAACAACTTCAAAGGTGTAAGTTGTTTTTGGTAATACATAGAAGCGTTTTTAAGTGCGCAGGCAAGACTTCCACAGAAGATGGCATGCAGCATGATCATGAATAATAACAAATGCAAGCACACAACGGTCGGATTAGCATGCCTGCTCCACCATCCAAAATTAAAGAGCTGCAGGTACTTTCATGACACGAACAAGTTGAAGAAAAACGCATGGCGTTCGCTGAAAACAAAAACGTGGAAACCGCCCGCCTGATGGTGATCCGAGAAAGTGACCTCCAGAAGCCTAGTATCAACCTCCACGCCCTTTCCCTTTTCTGTAGCTAAGTGGGCCCTGGTACACATTGATCACATTGGGTGAGCTAGTTCGGAAAGCAGGATTCAGTTATTGAAAAAACATCAGGTTGCACAAATTGGTTTCTACACATATATAGTGACGGACATACTTAGAAACGATTTTGTTTTCCCAAAATTTCCGACAAACAAGCAGAAACAAAATAAAAACAAAACCTACACTTGGAAACGGTTCGGCCGACCAACACTTAGAATCGTTTTCCCTTTTGTGGTGATTATGATGCATAATATCAGCCGACAAACCCTTGGCACATTGGCACATTGGCACATTGGCACATTGGCACATTGGCACATTGGCACATTGGCACATTGGCACATTGGCACATTGGCCGCGTGCTATGCGAACATTTCGCCGCATGTGTCGTCTCACTTGGCTTTTTTGTGTCCGAAGCCATTGGCAGTCGTAGAAATCGCGTCCGAGTTGGCCATGCCGGAGGCGCCTGCTTCACTTTTGCCCATGCATGCGGAATTCCCGGACTGGCGCGTTCATGATCACTGGGCTGGAAGGAAGGGGATGGCGAGAAGAAGGCGCTTGCATGAGGGTAGGATACCCATGACGGCATGGCATAAGTCGTTGGAACATTGCAATGGCGAATTGGCAGGAGAAGGATGAAGAAGAAGAGCCAGAATTGTTCGTTGGCGACTGTGTGCGTTCCCTGATTGCAACCAGATGTGCTTCATGTCTGGTTGTGAGTGATTCGCTTGGTTTTACGTTGGTATACCAGCCTTTCCGGTTCCTAAGCTTAGCTTCACAGATGCTTAGTCCTTTACCATAGACCTTCTTTGAGCTGATTTATGGAGATTTGACCGCTAATCTCATGACATCTCCCTTTTGTAATACAGGAGAGGTGTATCACACCGTTCTCTGACAGCATGAGGAGCCAGAAGCAGAAGGGTTTTGCAGTTGTGACAATTTGTTTTCTGAGAGCGCGATCCTCCGAGGTATTGCCGGCAGCATGGCCGAAGTGAAGAAACACCTCGAGGCCTCAGTTCTCACTGGCGTTGCCTTGGCACATCGAGACATTGACAGTATTGGTCCAGGTTGTGGACATGACGTGGGAAGGAAGCTTTATGGGAGTTCTTGGAAAGAATGGAGTGGTGAAGGCACAACCTGCCTTTGAGTTCACCATAGTCTTGGTGGCGTGCTCCAGTCTGTCCGCTTCCACCCTGGCGATGACAAAGCGCGCCAGATTTGTGCTGGGCACCCGGTTTGTACCAGTGCCGCAGGTTGCGGACATTTGGTGGCTTTCTGTCCAGATGCCTAGCTTGATGCACCCGAGGTGGTCAATGTGCATGAAGGGCCAGAGATATCCCTCCCAGGTGGCGCGTGGCAGCTCTCGAGTATCTGTCATACCATGTCTTCGACTGGAGTTTTGAAGGTGCCTCCTTGACGGTTATCGAAGATGATGAAAGTGACAAGGAGAGCGTAGACAAAGGCCTGTTCTCGATGGGTATGCGTGAGCTGAGCTGACCCATGCCGCAGGTAGTGACGAAGAAGAGGAGGAAGAAGAAGAGGCCATGCTCTTGCCTCACGGAAGGTGGCAGCTCGCAAAGCTTCTTTTTTGTGAGGAACGCGTGCGAGTTCCTCTTCGAGTCAACATGCGCGTGGAGGCCGCTTGCTGTTCTGTCGCGCCTCAAAAGAAAGCAAGGTGCAACTGACCGGAGCATGAGAGGTCTCTGAGATGTTTTCGGGAGCTCGTGTGGCCTCAGCGTTTGGCTCAAGAAAAAAGACGAGCCTTCGAGCCTTCGGTTCGGGACATGACGGTGAACGACACCAAGGCAGCGATCCGCACCTTTAAGGCCTGCACCAAGGAGATCGGTGCTTCGGCAAGCCCCGAGATGTGGGCTTTTTCTTGCTCCTTTTTTTGTTGGTGCCTGGAAAAAACCATTTTCTTGCTTCTTTGGTTGGTGCGTTGAAAAGAATGGCAAGAAAGTGGCTCTGATGCTGCATGTGCCGTTTTCTGCAGGAGAAGGGAGCATCAGCTTGCATTGGCGAACGGAAGGCTCGGTAGCGAAAATCGCGTGAAGAGCTCGAGCGACTGCAATTTGAGGCAGCGGTGGAAGGTGTGGCCAGCGCTGTCAAGGGTGAATGCTCAGCTTATGTTGAGGAGAGGGGGCGTTTCGGGGCAACAAGCGATGTTGATTTGACATATCTACTTTTGTGCGTGCTAACGCACGCACTTTGCATTGCACTTTGCTTGCTCAAGAAAGAGGGCGGTTTGCGCCAGGACTTTTTTGCCTGCTTTGCGCACCGCTATCAGCTGAGCTCCTGCGGGGATGCTACGGTTTCCAAGATGCTGAAGTGTCAGGACGTCAAGTGTCAGAGCTTGGAAGTGTCACCTTGCAAGTGAGGTCAGTGTTTTTTGTGCTTGACCGCATTTGACAGAGCACATCTTTCTGTTTTACATTTGCAGTCACCATTTTGTGATTGCCAGGAGCAGTTCTCTGGACAGCTTCTGGGAAGCAAGTGAGAGTCCTCGACTGTAGTAAGTCACAGATCCTCCAACATCCGCAGGGAGTTTTGCAAACACTTGCTGCTTCCGTTTGTCTTGTCGGCATTTGGGATCTCGCATTACATGATATGATTTCTTTTTGGCAGAGCTGGCGAACGAGTGGAAAAGAGTGCGGCCTTGCCTTCTTCTCTTGCACCGCTTTCAAGCTTGTGTCACAAGACGCTTTGATGGGTGCTTTCAGGACACGAAGAGGAAGAAAAAGAAGAAAGTCTGCATTGGCGCTACTTGTTTGCTCTGGGACTTGCTTCTATTCGACTAGCAGCTTTGGATTGTGCTTTGATTTGTGGCCAAAGGGAAAAGGGGGCAACTCATGCTGGCTGCCAAAGGTCATCCTGGAGTTGGGTGACAGCGAAACCAATGTGAAGTACGAGGCACGTGAGCAGTGATAGGTTGAATGGGGTTGGCCTGTATGTTTAGTGAGCTTGCTACGCCGGCCGCCGACATTCCTTTGCAAGTCTTTCTCTGCGCAAATAAAAGCGAGTTTCTTTTTCTTCTTTGTATTTTCGCTTTTGGCATCTTGGCTTCCTGGCTTCTTGGCTTTTCGGCTTCTTGGTTGTTGGCTTTTCGGCTTCTCGGCTTCTTGGCTTCTTGGCTTCTTGGCTTCTTGGCTTTTTGGCTTCTCGGCTACTTGTTGGTTTATGCGGCTTTTGGTAGTATCCTGTGCATTCCCAGTTCCTCTTCGGCAGGTGGCGTTTTGGCTTTTGCAGCTTTTCGCAGGTTTATGCGGATTTTGGAAGCTTTGGCTTTTCGCATCCTCTGCTTTCCCAGCTCCTCTCCGGGCTTTTTGGCTTTTGCACCCTTTCATTGGTGTTTTGGACTTGGCTTCCTGCAAAGCATCGCCAGTTCCTCCCTATTTGGAATCATCACTTCTTCGAACATCATGAAGGGGCTCCCCCCCCCCAACCCACCCGCTACTTTTTAGACTGTTTGCACAGCAATTGCACCCCTATTTGAATCAACACTTCTTCAAACATCATGGTGGGGGCTGCCGCCTCCCCCCCCAACCCCCCCGCCGCTACTTTTTAGTTTTCTTGCAGAATCATCACTTTTTCGAGCTTCCAATTTCGCGAGAACATGCTGTAAAATACGACATTTTAGATAATCTATGTAATCCAATGTATGTCTTTATGTATGCACTTCTTCGAACACCATAGGGGAAGCCACCCCCGCCAACTCTCCCGCTTCCCGCTCCTTTTAAATTCTATTGCACCCTTTCTTGAATCATTGCACCCCTAGTTGAATCATCACTTCTTCGAACATCATGGGGGGGGGGGGCTGCGCCCCCCCAACCCCCGCTACTTTTTAGATTTTCTACAGAGATTTAATTGCACCCCTATTTGAATCATCACTTCTTCGAACATCATCGAGCGCCCCCCCCCCAACCCCCCCGCTACTTTTTAGACCTTTTGCAGAGATTTAATTGCACCCCTATTCGAATCATCACTTCTGCGAACATCATTGGGGGCGGCTGCCGCCCCCTCGCTACCTTTTTTTTTGCAGGAATTGAAATGCCCTCCTATTTGAATCATCATTTTTTTAACCCCGTCAACTCGCCAGCTACTTTTTGATTTTGTTACCCACGATTTGTTGGTGATGCCAGGGTGTCGGTCGGAAATGCGGGGGATGTTGAAAACGATGCTGGGGATGTTGAGGGGCTAGTGCAAAATGCGTCAATTTCGAGAAAATGCTGTAAAATACGACATTTTCCTGGCTCTCAAAAAGAATCTGAAAAAAAAAATACAAAAATAAATCTCACCCAAATAAAAGCCTGACTACTTGAAGACAAGAGAAAGCAACCATGTTGAGGATGTTTCTCAGCGAACGCTCTGAGACAAATGGGAATTCAATAAAAGGGCGGTCTTGAAGTATGCCTTGTTGGGAACACATGTTTAATCGAAGAGCGCAATGATCAGAGCCGTCATCCGGAGCCTCAATAAATTACAAAGTCAACGTCAAGAATCAGGCACTGGCAGCATCACCGGGGATGCAGAAGGGGAAGCTGGGAATGCAGAAGGGATTCATTGCATTTTTTTTTGGTTCGTGAATGTGTGACCACTGCCATCAGAATCTGCCATGTTCATGCTTGAATGCAACATGACTCTTATGTTCGGGGAATCCGAGGAGAAAATGCATTTGCATCCACGAGCCCCGTTTGCCTCGCGCATGCTCTCACGCGCACAAGTGGCAGGCGCAGCGGATCTTTTGCATGCTCATGCCCGCGCACGTAAACAGGCGCACGCGCGCATTCACACGCACGCTGACATTCACGCTTTCCGACGCAGCTAGGCATGCCTTTTTTTTTTCTCCCCCCTTTTCCGGTCACGCACACAGCGCTCGCTTGGTTGCATGAACACTGGCACAAATGCTGAATTAAATACATGCATTCCCGCCTGGGCCGCCTGAACCCGCATGCTGACGCACACACACACACAGACAATTTGCACATTTGTCGTGGAAGCTGGCTTAGGATGAACACAAATAGGCGCCTGAGCTATAGATCTTATCCAATCCTGGCTGTGGAGTGGCTCTAAGGGTTGCTGGAGGTTGCGGGTATACTTTTGAGCTTTTTGAGTTTTGCACAAGGACGGCCGCACCAAGCGCGTCGCCAACACCCGTTTGCGCCCGCTGGAGCGTGCAAGGGATCCTAGCATGACAGAGGCACCAGTTGGACCCTGCGGGCTGGACCAGACGAAGGCAACAAGGCGATGTCTATGGTCAAGTCAAGGAAGGACATGAACGCTTTTTGGGTTTTGAAATGAGAGTCAGAGCTGCATGGAAGCCTTGAAGATTTGTCCCGTGCAAGAGGATTACGTTTCTTCAGTGCCTGCTGAAACCAAGCGCTGGCAAAGACATTCAATATTTCGAAGGTATCTGGTCTGACAGTCAGCCAGATGGGCTTCATTGAGCGCACGATTTAAACGTGGTGGTGACAGGATCAAAAGGATCGCTGGCGGTTTTGCTAGTCACGCTGAGTTTTAATGGATGCCCAGCAAGAGACCATTTAAGGGGTGCTGCTATCCGAAACGCAGGAGTTTCGTGTGAGCACGATTGTAGCACTGGGGTCTAATGGCAGATCAAGCAAGGGCATTTGCGGAAGGCGCCCCTGACACCTCGTTGAGCGCCGAGTCAGAACAGCTCGTCATTCACGGCTTCCTCAAAGAATGCACTGCCAGTCAGATTTGTAGTGTGTGCGTGTAGTTGGCACTTGTTAGAACAGTTCTTTGTCTAGTGATAACTGTCAGCTTTGGAGGGATATGTACATTAAGATCGGATGTCTACTGCTATTGCCATTGCTGGACCCTTTGCTTCTTTGTGTGCTTGCAGTTTGGCCGACAAGGGACACTTGCATTGTAGTATTTGCAGCTGCTTGTGCGCTTTAATCATCCATGAAAAGGCATCATGAGTGTGAATGCCCTTGGATTGTTTTGCTATGTTTGTGATACCTTGCGTTGAAGTAGCATGTCCCCAAACGGTGTAAAGCTACTCTCATGTCTTGGAGGGTCTGGTGCCTGCTTACATGGCTGTCAGCGCCCGCTCAGGTCACTCGCGATGCGACTGGCTATTCAGGTGATAGCAGCTTCAATGCTTGCCTGGCCTGTTGCGCGGGCTGACTCTGCCAGTAAGCAGGGCTGACGTCTGTGGGTTTCCCAGAACAGTTGCCCCACAGGTTTCAAAGTTCCTAGTCAGGGGCGTGTGTTTCTGTGTTGACATTGCTGAAACCGTGTAGGTGGTATTAAGCCAGAGTTTTGGGCAGGTTTGCTAGTACGTGCAAGCCCTTATTTCTTGCTTGAAGATTGTGAATTTTGAGATGCTTTCATCAGGCTCGCCTCGTTTTTGGTTTGACCTCACGGAACTAAAAAATGAAAGTGGGTGCCACTAAACCACTCGGCTGTGCCAGGACTTCCGCTTCACCAAAAACTGCCTGCCGACCGGCATTGAGGAGCGGATGCAGGATATTGACATCATTCTTGGCTCTTCCGCCAAGGTCAAAATCATGGTTTCCAGGTAGTCAGGTAGGTTTGGATGACACCTAGTACATATACAACAATACGTACATATATATATATATACACATATATGTATATATATATATATGTATATATATATATATACATATTTAATATGCATATTTTCTTACTAGATGTACATCTTGAGAACCATGGTGAGCCTTCCCTTCCTCAGAGCCAGTTCCTGCCGATGGGTTGAAAGTTGTGGAGCGACAGGTGGTAGGTGATGGAGCAGATTTGGAGAAGAATCGAGCTGGTGCGAATCCGAGCTGCGCGGCTTTTTTTCGGTGAGGCTACAATTGCGTGTGTGTGTGTGTCTAAACGAGGAGACTCTCCATGGTGGTGGTTTTACTCTTGGTTTCGCTTTAAATTAGGGTGATAGGGGTACCCTCAAAGAGATGCAGACTCCAATTGATGGAGCTCGACAAGTGCTTCAAGAGTTGAATGAGGTCAGAGCTACCTAAACCTCAAGAAGTATCTTGACTGCACCAAACTTGCTGGTGCTCAGGGCATGAGGGAATGACGAATGACCCCTATGAACAAATGACTCCACAGGTTGATTCCCTCATTCCCCGCTGAGTCCGCTGAGAGGCAGCAAGCAAATCTCGATGTTCAACTTGCTGTCGTCGCTCCAAGGAACACCTACCTGAGGGTTCCTTTGCGAGGGCTCCGCCACGAGAAGTCACGGACTTGGGCTTTTGGGCTTTTGGCTTGGAAGGGGAGCCGGAAAGCTATGTCTCGCAGCGCCCAAATGGACAAATGGGGTGTTTTAGAATAGACCTTCCAAAAAATGGTGAGTTTCTTTTTTGGTTTTCCGTTCAACAGTACTATCCCAAAATAGACGGACAATTCATCGATCCCAACCGACAGAACTAAAGGCGCACGGCTCAGGCTGCGCCCTGGTGAGCCGATCCCTCGATACACCCTGTCGCTGGAGGCTCGTACTGTGCACTTTGAACGCATTCCTCATGGCTTGTGGGTGTGGGTCAAAATTAGACCACCGGGGGACCCCAGGTTTGCCTCCTGGGTTCCATTGACCAGGGTTCCATTTTGGGTACCCATTTTTGTCTCGCAGCCTTGTCCTGAAAAGGAGTGAACCACCCATTTTAGAACCTATTTTAGTGGTTGGATTGGGATGTTCACTGGGGGTACGATTCGGGTTTTGACCCATAGCCACATGGATTGAACGGCACCTTGCCGGCGCAGGTCCGCCTGGCCGACAGCCACCGGCGGTTAGGGGACTCCCCCTGGTGCGCCATGGGGCTTTGTGAAGCTGGGCTTTGGGGCTGTGCGGTTTGGAGAGGTCGCTGTTCCAAGCCAGCTTCCCGGATCCGCACTCCACGGATGAGCTGTGCGTGGCCCGGGCCTTTGCAATCGATGAATGAATTACTTAGTCGTGAACAGTGGAGGAAAGCGAAGGATGTTTAGGTAGGTATTGCGTGCTGCACACTTCGGCTTTGAACCTCTTCTGACAGCTTTTTGTGATTGCAAGCCGAGCTTGTGACGAAGGTCGCGGAGGACAAGCCGCACAAACGCAAGTGGAAGGCACGTTGCCTGACAGCCGCGCGCCCGTGTTGTCGGCTTTTTCAGGTGCTGACAAAGGAGAACGGCTTGCTGGTTAGTGCGGATGCAGATCCGAACTCAAAGGCGCGAGCAATGGTTGCCGTCAATGTATGACGACACCCGTCATTTTGCTGGCAGGAGCTGTGCAGGCTGCCAGCCAATGCCGTGGTTGTAGAGGTGCCATTTGTGAACAATTGCATCAATGGATGTCAGACTTGGTAATGCACAGTTTATTTATATAGGGAGGTGTCCCCCGGTGTAGTGGGGAATCGCTTTTGGAGGGGAACACCCCCTCTCAATAAACTGAGGTTGCTTCCTAGGGGGTCAACATTATGCTGCACGGATTTCCACTGGAAAGGATGGCATTCCGCCCAAGCGGTTGCCAACTGGCGAGCGCCGGCTTCGAATCCGCTACAAGGCGCGTCTCCGGTTTTCATGGCGCCGTGAGATTGGGAGTGCCCAGGCTGATGCTGCGAAGCAAGCAGAAGGCGACCTGATTGATGCCATGGAGCCGGAGGAGTATGTCGTAGAGGTGGAAGCAGGACGGAGATTCCGTCATGAACATTTCCAAACTGGGACTGCAAGCTAGAGAGTGAGACATAGAAGCCGGATTGGTCTCTCAGCTTTCATGTACATCGTTTGGGGTTTGGCGGAGGTCGAAGTTGGGAAGTTGTCACAAGCCAGGATACTTCGGAGGTCACTGTGGCACAGCGGCCACCTCCATCCGAGTGTGCTCGAAGGGGGTGCCCCTTGACCTCCCCCCGCTTTTTCCGTCAAAACCCTCTCGCTCCGCAAGCGAAGCCGTTTTCACTTCTCGTGTTTGGGCCAGGTATTGAAGACCCTGAACTTCAGGCCAGGAGTGGAGGGCGGGTCAGCAGGCATCGACAGCGAGCCGGGCAACAACATGGGTCTGCGCCTTGTGGCATGAAGTTCATGCAACGTCCGGAGCTTCGCTTTGAAAGCAAAACTTAGCTTGCCTTGCCTTGAGGCTGGACTCCTCGAGACCGCACCATGCACGTAGTGCGGATCACGATACGCAAAACCGGCCGGGCCCCCAAGTTCTGCCAAGACGGTTTTTGCGGAGAAGTAGTGTATGAAGATTGTAAGCAGATGCCCAGCATCTGTTCAAAATCTTTGTACGCTATAGAAGCAATGGGCAAAGGCGGGGTTTTCCCTCTTTGTCCAGAGGGCTGGGTTTGCATTTCCACGAAGGCTGGCACTCCTTCGAGATCGTGGACGGCACGGATGTGGAGAAGACCTGGTCGAAGGACTTCAAGGCATCGCGAAGCTTCTGGGCCGTTTTTCTCACTTGCAGGGGGACTGGGGACTGGCAGGTCCTTGGATGGTTTGACGACTACAAGGGCTGGAGACTTGGGTTTCTCTCATGAGATCAAGAGGGTAGATGCTTCAACCGAGGCATCTCGGGCATCTCCATCACCGATCCTGACAACGAAGAACTGGAGCTGGGCAAGGTGGGCTTTGGCAATGCAGAACGTGGTTGGTCTATGGCCGTTTTACGAAAGAACATTTATGGGGGCAATGCAGAAAGTGGTTGGTCTATGGCCGTTTTCCTGTGGCGTTCTTGAAGCTGACACATCAAACAGGTCCGTACGGAAACGACCACCGACAAGGTAGGCAGCAACTAGTCGGTCGACCGAAGGTGTCTGCCGAGCAAGCAAAGTGAAAATCGTCTGCAGGTCCAATGCAGAAAGGAAGCAAACGTAATGACAACTTCAACCAGTATTCGAGGTGGGAGTTAGATTTGGCTCTTGAAGGAGGAATGCAGAACATACAGAAAGCTCCAAGCTCATCTTTACCAGTGAAAGTCCTGGAGGCGTAGCCTCATCTAGCATGAAGGGCCCGTAGACAGGCAGCCGGCAGCCATTTTGCTGCCCAAGCATGTCGGGCAGGAGCGTGAGTACCACAACAGCGGAACCCACAAGCTGCGCCTGCGGAGGATGGGGGAGGCTGGGGAGCGGGAAGAAAAACAAAGGCGGAAGCTGCATGTGGAGAGGTGACGGCCGATGTGGACGACAAATTCGATCCTCGTGGTTGGGCCAAAGCCCAAAGCGACCGCAGGGTCTGAGTGGAGTCAAGTTGCCTTGCTTGCAGCTGCAATAAATGAGGTCACAATCCGCAAGACAGACCTGGAATTGGTTGAGGACACAGGGGCACGTGCCGTGGAAGGAAGCAAATCACCGACGGAGAGTGGGAGAGTGTGCAACTCAAATTTGGAAAGGCCTTTCCTGGTTCGAACACTTCTGAGGGTGATGGGAGCACAATCAGTTTGCAGGCAAACAGCTGGCTTGCAGTTTGAACTGCTTCGGTACCTCGTTTTCTTCCCTGTTGGGGTCTTCTATTCTAATAATTGCTCCCAGCCGCAAGATGGTGTGATCCTAGTACCCCTGCTGTTTCCCCACTTGTCTCCTCCACTTGTCTCCCTGCTTGTGCTTGTCTCGCTGCTTGCCCTTGGTGACTCGGACCTTGTCACGGCTTGTCTCGCCGCTTGTCTCTGGCTTGATTTGTCTGCCCGAATGGTTTCTAATTGGTTGTTGGTCCAATTTAACACAGCTGGAGTGCGCCATTGCTTGGGGTGGATGCTGGTCTTATTTTTTGGGGACCCCCAATTGTGGTTTTCGGTTTTCCTTTTTGTCTGTGTTAATTTTTGGCAAAGCCCAAGGGCACCCTCATGAAATGACACCCCTTTGTAGGAGCCCCATGGCCAGAAGCCCGCCAAGGGCCCTCAGTGCTTTGCCTCAGCTGGCGTGAGTCACTTGGAGTCCAAAGGAAGCCCTACGCTGCGTGCTACGTGCTGCACGAGGCGTCGGCAGATGTTTTTTTTTGCCCCGAGGTGCTTCCTGAGGGCTGGTCTTGCCGAGCGACCCACTACCAGCAACAGGCCTGCAAGGGAGCAGGCAATGAAGTAAACATGATTGGAGTTGCAAATAGCTTTGAAGGGATGCAAACACGTTGCTGATCGCTCGAAGTACATTAGCTTGGAATCTGCGTGAAGTTGACCAGTTCCATGGAGACCGAATCGAGACGAGTTTGCAACAGAGGTATCTTCGATCAGATCGATGGCACACAATCACTGTCACGTCGGACTGCACAGATCGCACGGTTTTGCACTCAGGCCATTTTGGCTCCCCTCTGCTCGCAAATGTCATATCCCAAGGTTCTGGTCTTCCTGGATGGCGTGCAAGCAACAGAAAAGGAGATCAACATTGGTTTGGGCCTTGGTTTGGACTTGTTTGGACTGAAGTTTCAGCTGTGTCCACGGTTGCGGTGGCTTTTCAACGGCGGGCGCTCTCAGGCGCCACTGCTGCTGGACTTGGATCGGATGATGCGGGAAGAAGGGTGCAGGGCGTCCGGCTCAGAATCCCTGCCATGGGGCTCTCATGCCTTCGGCAGCTGCAATTTCTCAGCGTCAGCCAATTGGAGGCACCGCAGGTGGCTTTTTGGGACCGTCTTTGGCTCAAATCGAAGCCCGAAGCCGCTTTGCAGTCCCCGAGTTGCCGCATGTCATCCTACAGCTCGGAGTCGTTGAGGACCTGAGTGCTTGAAGTGCCGAGTTCCCTGGTAGCGCAGCACCTGCCACCCCATGGGATGCATTTTGCCAGGATAGCCGGTGATGGAAAGGAGCGCGGATCTTCCCTGGCGCTAACTGCCACATCCTTAATCTTACTAGACCTGAAGAGTTGAGGGGGGCACAAGTTAGCCAGCAGCATCAAGGTAACTACGCTTCTGAAGAACATGTCCCTCGGTATGATGCCGTGCTGCTCAAAGCAAAGCTCAGTACGGGAGCTTGAATTGTCGCCTTTTTCACTTTGCGGACAGGTCTAAGACACATTCAAGCCCAAGTGTTTCACGTGCAACCTTTGGCTCTTTGGTCAAGAAACATTTGCTGCGATGAGACATGCTTAATGGACTTCAAAGCCAATCCTTTGGGGCATTTTCGGTTTGTGCCGCTACACGATTCAAGCACGCCTCAAGCACGGGGAAGGATTTGGTTTTACGCGTATCTGGTCCTAGGATCGGCGCCGGCATCTTCAGCCTGCCCGTGGGGCTGCGGCACGCGAGCGTTGTTCCGGGGCTGATCACGCTGGCCAGCATCGGGCTGCTGAGCGCGGGCTCCTATTGGATGATCGGGTACTGCTGCCTGAGCTGCGGGGTGAAGACCTTCCGGGAGCTTTGGAACGCCGTGTTGGGCGAAGGCTCGGCCTGGGTCATCGACCTCACCATCTTCCTCAACGGTTGGATCACCTTGGTCTGCTACATCATCTTGATTGGCGACTTCACCACCAAGTCTTTTGGGGGCCTTCTGGGGCCAGATCATATTTTGGCCCGGAGCCGACTGCTGAGCGAAACCGTCATCACCCTGGCGGTGCTGCTGCCCTTGTCGTTGGCGAGAGATCTCCGGCGCTTGGCCTTCACATCGATCCTGGGCTTGGTCGTGCTGGTCTACGTAGTTTTTCTCGTGATCCAGGATTCACTGCTGCATGCTCCTCCGGAGCTGAGTCCGGAGGTTCCCATGTGTGAGTGGAGTATGGGCAACTTTGAAGCCATCGCTCTGTACTGTCACGCCTTTGTGGCACATTACAATGCGCCCAAGGTTTTTTCCGAGCTCGCAAGTCCCACCCTGGCACGCTGGACAGTTTTGGTGAGCATTGCTTACAGTATCGCTTTTCTGGTTTATGCGGAGTTTGCCTGGGCTGGATATCGCCGCTTTGAGCGGTCAGTGGAGGGCAACATTTTGAGAAACTATGGGCCGCAGCTGAAGGTCTTCGTGGCCTGGCTGGGCATGGGCTTCTCCATCGCTTTCACTTATCCCCTGGTTTTCAACTCCGCCCGGGAGGCCGCGGTGAACCTGACCTGCATGGTGCGGCAGTGGCTGCCCTCCCTGGAGAGCTCCCCACAGCTGCAGCGCTTGCGGAGCGGCTTGGGGGGCCTGGGGCTGCGCGGCGAGACGCTGGCCAGCATCCTGGGCCCGCGGCCCTCGCGGCAGCGGCCGGGCACCAAGACCACGCCAGGGCCTTGGCGAAACACGGGATTTTGGAGGAATGAGGGGTAGTGGCCTCAGATGTTGGCCACACAGGAGGTTGGCAGCCACTGGGCCCAAAAGCACACGCCAATCTGAGCCACAATCAAAACCCGGTAGACCCGAGTAGATGAAGGTTAGTAGGGGACAGTCCCGGCCAGAAACCTTGGCGGCCTTGTATTTCCTGCGCGGGTTCAGGCTGAATGAAAGACCAATTTTGGTAGGTGGGCGGTGTGGAGATTGCCTTCTTTACATCACAAGGCTTTGTAGCGCACGATGAGCCTGAGATGGCCTTGAGTTTGTCGGCAAGGCCGTATTCAGGCCTGATTTGGAGGCTCCAGGGACATCGGGGTCACTAAGCCGAGGTTCGTGCTGGTCTTCTTGACCTATGCCGTGGCAGTGAGGTGCGAGGACGTGGGGGTGGCCAACGCCTTGGCGGGCTCCGTCATGGGATGCGGCTCGGTTTGCGCCTTTGTTTGCTTTTTGGGCTTTGGGCTTTGGGCCTTAGCCTTGGGCCTTGAGCCTTGGGCCTCTTGGGGTTGCAAGACTTTGAGCTTTGCAATCCGCAAGGCCCCCTTTTGCGCTTGGGTTCAGGCATGGTGTGCTTGACCCTGCCTGGCCTCCTGTTCTTCAACACGGCTCGGAAGCAGAGCCGGAGGCAGGCCAAAGGTGGCTTACAGGCTCCGCTTCTGCCCCAAGGACTGGTGTGCCATTCTTTTTTTGGGGGGGGTCAGGTGCAGGCTTCGCCGTCCAGTGGCAACATTGGAGGGCACTGAGTATCGCGCTGTACCCAGGAGCTTCCAAGGTGAAGGCCGGCTATGTGGCGCTGATTCTGGCCCAACTTGCCGGTGTGGTGACCTTTGTGGCCGGCATTGTATTCACCGTGGTCGGCACGGCCGCGGCCCTACAGTAGAAGACCGCAGCGGGGAGTCAGCGCAGAAACTGTAAGTGGTCTCTGTGGTTATGGGCCCGGACAAGATTCTTTCTCATGACATGCCCAACACACTGCAAGAACGGTGACAGGATATTTATGATCATCACGGACGTGTCACTTGTTTGGTGCAGGCAGTATCCCAAACCGTGCAGTTTTCTCCAACGGAATGATTTGGGGAGGATAGTTGAGCGACTGCCTTTATTGACAGAAGGCTAGAGTAAAGGCCGGGAGGAGCCATTTTTTGGGTAGCATGACTTAGGTGCAAAGCGAGGTAGGAACACCGGGCATGACACATAAATGAGTGGACTGCTAAAAAAGGCCCTGAACTTCAATAGAATAAGGAACCACCTCCAAAGTGGTTGGTGGACATGAATCGTCAAAATGATGTCCACCAGAGGGGTCCCCTATTACAATTCACACCCATATGATCAGAGCCATGAGAAGCCGCCCACACCTTGCCTATGGGAAGTCCGTTCGCTTGGGCCTTCCACTAAGATTTCAGCCAGCGCACAGGTCGTGCTGTGCTGTAGGCAAGAGACCGACTCTGTCGATGAACTTGACATTGCTGCAATCAGAGAACACGTCTTAGTTTTTGAAGGGCTTTCTGAATGAAAATGAGAGTTTGCGAGGCTGTAATCCTGCTGCATCAGCAGTGAAGGCGGTGGAATGCGGTTTCAGTTTCACGCCTGAAAGCAGAGGCAGCGGCAAGCGACATCGTTTCGTTTCTATAGCTGTGGCTTGACCTGTCCCTGGCAAATAAGACCTTGCTTTCCGGGCAAAAAGGCCACAGGCGGTGCCAGGATATTGCCAGCCCAAGTGCACCAAGCATTCCAAGCATTCATGTTTTCCGCATAATCGCTTGGCGCAGTAGGTCCTGTCAGCCCTTTGGAGATGCTGACGACCAGCCTGAGCGCAACTGTTTCTCCATACGCTGTGCCGCAGGCGCAACATATCTTTTGTGATGTAGATGCCCCCCCACCAACTCCCAATAAACAACCATGGCAGTCCTATGAATGCGCATTACGCAATACCTTTGCTGCTGTTGTTTTTCAAACTTGCGGTGCGCAGGCAGGCTTTCTCCTGTTCGCCAGCAGCAGTGCTCGTGGGATGCCGGGAGGTATCATGTTGCCATGAGCTTACCCTGGGCCCTGTGGTGATTCCATTGCGAGCTTGCGGCAAGGAGACGGATCACCTTCTACAATACGACATTGGGTAGCCAGCAAGTGGAGGAGAACTCCGGGGGACGCGGGAGGCAGTGTTGAGACTTGCTGAGACATGTCCGGCAGCCACAAGCCTTGAAGGAGCAGTACCTCAACTCTCGCTACCAGCGTGAGAAGAAGCCGCCGCCACAACAGCTTGCCCTCAGCCAGGGCCTGGGATGAGAGCTGAAGAGCATGTGCAGCCACTGTTGTGTAAGGTCCAGCCATGAAGAAGCCGCTGGCTCGACTGCAGAAGCATACTGTAGAGACCTTCAAGACACCGATTGGGCTTTGCGACATTGAGACACAGTCAGAAGGGTTGGGAGGGATTCTTACTGGGTTGCCTGCACGAGGTCAGCGCCGTATCTCTGGGTGCACGGTTCCTTCCTTTGCGAATTTGCTGATTGCTTCATCTCCAGTGTTGGGCTCAGTCAAATCTCCTTGGGAATCTGGCCTTGTTCAGGTAGGATGTCTTTGTATGCCATAAACATTTTCATGGTGTCTCAGACCAGATTCTGCAAGGGTTTGCCTGTCAGCTCTTTGAAACATGTGAGGTGCGGGTGGAGACTTGGTTCACCTTCTCCGGGCGTTTACCCTCGGTCTTGAGGGTGCCTGCAAGAGTATCAGCGGCGGCCTCAGGTCTATGAACAAATTGGTGTGGGTCAATCTTAAACCACTGGGGGACCGCAGATTTTAGTCCATGTTTCCATTTACCAGGGTTCCATTTTGTGTACCTTTTTCGGACCCACCGCCAAATCAGGGTATGATGAACTTCCTAAAAGTCGAGAACGGGTGCTTGTCATTGGGGTGCGGCAGCTGCCGGCAAGGTGACAGCCCTGCTGGTGGCAAGCCGCTCTGGTAAGCCGGCCCTCTTATTCTGTCTGTGGGAAGGAGGGGTGCTGCCAATGCTCTGGGGTGTCTTGGTCGTGTGGATTCCCTCTTCCATTCAATGGCTTGGTGCCGCCCGTCGGCTTTTCTGACTGCCAGGTCACCGGATCAGCAAACCGCGCTGCTGGACGCAGTGGAGCTCTTTCAAAGGCATCACACTGAGGATGTCCTGATGATCCAGAGCTTGTGCCCGACAGGTCAGAACCTCTCTTCAAGAAATGGCAGCCGCTTTGGACAGCAGAGGAGTCGGCTTCCAACATGCAAAGCGATCCACTGTGCACATGCACGCACATGCACACAGATGGGCGAACAAGTTCCGCTTCAGCTCCGCTTCAGCAACTACACCTCAGAAACTACGGCTGAGCAACCAAGTAAGCGTGAGCTTTAGAAACTCCGGCTCAGCAATTACAGTTCAGCAATCAAAAGCTAGGCTGCTTCAAGTATATACCCGACCTTGCCACGCAATCTGCACGAAAGTGCTGCGCCTGCCACACAATTTTTACCTAACCCTGCGAAAGTGCTGCACCTGCCACGCAGTTGAAACCTTGCGAAACCTCTGCGTTGCCGTGCCAATGGGCGGTGCACGGCGCACAGAATCCGAAGACACGCCGCACCCGTGCCAGAAAGGCGTAACACTACCTTTCCCTCAGACCGCTACGGAAGTTCCTTCTAGACTTCTACTTGTGCGGGTGCACATCCCAATTATATTGGACACTCTCAAATCAGCTGTTCTTTTGACTAGCCAACGGAGCGGCGTTCGATTGAAGCGAGGAGCACGCGGTTCCTTCGCTGGCAGCGTCATATGTCCGACGGCTTCAAACGGTGCGGCAGAACTTGCGCCGGGGCACCCAGTCATGAGCCACTGCTTGAAGCAATGAAACTGGGGACCTTCTTGGTACATTTTTGAGACAGCCATCACTTTCATTGTCTTCCAGAAAATGACTTTGCCTTGACGACTGCCATTGGCAATCCAGAGGTTGCCTCTACTGACTGAGGAAATCAAGGGGGTCGCCAGGAGCCTACAGCTCATGCTGCGCCAAGTCAAAGCTGCGCCTTTTGGAGCCAAAGCAGGCTGAATCACGGGGAAAATGCAAATCCTATGGGAGATAGAGGCAAGGAGGAAGGAATATGATTACTTTTAGAGCAGGTGACCTTGTCAGCGACCTTGCGTGGAACTGGCAGCACGTTTTGCGGGTCAGCTGACCTGAATTGAGGCTTGCTCATCCCGCTTGGGATTAAGACCCTAGACGTCGGTGCTCAGCCAGGGAGCTAAGACCAACAGCATTTTAAAATGAAGCCGGCCAAGGGGAGAGTCATTTTTTTGGGACCCTATGTTTTTTTCTGGCTTGAGAAGAAGGGCTCATCGCCTGTAGCAATCAGCAAACAGTGCCTGATTCTGGCTTTGTAAAGCTTCTTGCTTTGCATACGTTGTGTAGCATTCACATTATGATTTCATTTCTGAGTACTTTGGCTTGATTTTGTCTTTTGCGGTGACCTGGAAGATGGTGGCTCCCAAATGAACATTAGATTCAGCTGCACCTGGTGGGACGCGGTCAATTTTCGAGACTGCAAGTGCCTACCATCTAGGATGATCATGCTGATTCTGGAGAAGCGGGATGCGCAGGACAGTCTCATTGTAGTGTGGAATGCGTTCACTGTGCTGCGAAGCTGGATGGAAGTTGC